>JAWZYV010013279.1:0-121134 GCA_038373885.1 Cheiracanthium punctorium
GACTGCATAAGGCCGGTCATGGCTCTCTGGAGAATACCACTACCCTCGACTGCTGACTGTTGAACTGCTGCTCTCGTCTGCTGTCAAGATCTTTTATAGCGATCTCTTCTGCAAGTGCGCATGCACGGGATGGGTATTTGCATTCGACGGAGAAACTGAAAAGTGCAGCGGGAATTCGGCACTTAAAATTGCGATTGCAGGTTCTGACTCCCGGCCACGAGTTTTCCTTCAGTTCGTGCACACGCACGCCAATTTGGGGACATTTAAGGGAGTGGCATAGCCGCAGTGGCGGATCCACGGGGGGACTCTGGAGGCTCGAGCTCCCCCCCAGAGCTAGAAATACACTATGGATTAAGGAAGTTTTTAAAAAAATTGTAAATTCACATGAACTGAAATTTAAAAATGTAGCACTGTATATACAGTTGACTCTCTGTTTAACGACGATCTCTTTCTGAAGACGATATTTCAGAGTCCCAGCTACTCCAACGTAAAAAAAAAAAAAAAAATTCAAAGACGAGGTCGTTTCTGTTTAACAATGATTTTCTTTTTTCATCTTACGCTACAGGAACAAAGGAAATTTTTTTTAAGAGTGGGGAACAAAGTGTCGGGGAATGTCAAAAGTGCAATTCGCAAGACAATCTCAACTACCTGAGTGTATTCTCAAAGGTATTTTAGAAGCAAAGATAAAATTCTTGAAGCAGCGCAAAAATTTAGTTCGGGATCCAAATCCAAACGGCCGAAAAGTCAATGTGGCCGATTGGAAGAGTTTGACAAGGCACTTCTGCATGCAAATGGTTGCATGAAGCAAGAGCATCCAACATTCTAATTTCTGGGCCCCACCATGGCCGAGTGGATAAGACACTCGACATGATAGATGGTTGAAGTGTGAAGGTACCGTGTTTGGGTCTACCGCGCGACTCTCGATCTAACTATCTGGACTTTTCCAGATGGTTTTCTCCAGATTTAACGTGAATACGCGTCAGAATCTCAGAAAAAATGCCTCTAGTATAGGCAGATGCCTCTAGTATAGGCTTGCCACATAACATCACATATCACATAACTCCAATTTCTGGAGGCCGACGAGTGGTTGAGCGCATAGCGCTCGCAACTGGGAGAAGAAAAGTGCCTGGTTCAAACTCAGGGCGCGTCCGTCAATCTAGCTGTTCGGTCTTGTGCAGTTTTCTCTGAAACTTCTCATAAATACGGATTAAGACCCCTTAGAAATCCCCCCCCCACGTAGGGCACCCCGTACTCGGCCTAGATCCCTCATGTAGATAATTGTTCGTATTACCAAAATAAAACAAAATCAAGCAATTACTGCACTGTATTAAATATCTGTAATTTTACAACACACTGCGCTGTA
Organism: Cheiracanthium punctorium; assembly: GCA_038373885.1. Classification (NCBI taxonomy): domain Eukaryota; kingdom Metazoa; phylum Arthropoda; class Arachnida; order Araneae; family Cheiracanthiidae; genus Cheiracanthium; species Cheiracanthium punctorium. The sequence goes on from JAWZYV010013279.1 coordinate 1,364, forward strand.
TCTAATTTACAACACGTGCAGTATAATGAAATTCAAGCACACCGTGCTTGATTTTTTAAATTCAGGGTGGCACTTCTGACGATCATGTGACATTCATAGCGAATCAGAATACCGTGTGCCATTATCAGTGAACTAAGCTAGAATTCCAGTATATTTGATCTTGGTCACGTGGTCATGGTTTGATGTTCTGTTAAATCTGAAGACAAGCGTTAAGCAATTTTATCGTCGTTTGTTGGTAAAATAGATCTTTGGAATTGGCAAATGTTTCGTGTTATGAAAGAAAGGGAATGAAATATTTTATTCTGTGAAAATAAAATGTGTGTTTTTGTAAGAAATATGGTGTACGTTCCAAGCCGGTGGATATTAGGAACAGGAGAGCATTAGTGACATTTCTGGGCAGTTAATTACAAAAAATTAAAGGTAAGTGCATTTTTAAATGAATCTTTACGATGTTCAATGTTTTTAATGTGAATTTTAAATTGATATTTGATATTTTTATGTTTTCGTTTAATGCTATTACGGTGCTATTCTAATCATACTGACTTTATATCCACCGATGTTTCTTGGAATTGAAAACGGGCCAGTGTTTGCCCAGTTTACATTAGCTGTACAACTAGGCTGCTTAATCCACTGTAGTGTTTTTAGGTTAAAACGGTCCACTGTTTGTTCATTTTAAATTACCTGTTGCTGAATTTTCAGACGCTTTTTAGGTTTAATATGGACCGGTGTATTTTGTCGTTTTGATGTGCTTCTGTTAATGGAATTTATGTGCAATTTTAATGCGTTAAAATTCTTTGCTTTGCAGATCGTGCAAACTGGTTGGCGACAGTAGCTGGGGCTTAGCAACTGACAAGCTCCAGCGACTGTCACGTGTTTACATGTGGCTCGCACCGTCTTGGTCGATTTTACTATTTATAGTATTGAATTTTAACATTACAACAGAGCCTGACTTATAACATTTTGTGTCCGGGGCACTTTCTAAATTTTGTGCCCCTATAAATCTCTAAATTAAATTTATTGGCCTATTTCTGCATGTGTGCCCAGGGCATATGCCCCAAGTGCCCGTGCGATAATCAGGGCCTGCATTACAACCCTTATATTAAAGGTGTAGAAAATTTCTATTTAATTTAAAAGAGGATATTAATCAAACCATGAAAAATACCACTACATTTAATATTAGCAAAATTCTTAAACTTTATCAAACTTAGCTTTTTTTTAAAGTTTTATAATTTGAAGCTTAGTTCTTTAACTGTACTTAAAATTGATATTTAATTAGGTGTACTTAATAACGAATAATAAAAATATTTACTCGATTAAAAAGTATACACGGAGTAAATTAAGTTTTGGAATGAAGTAATAAAAGGTAGACTATTTTAAAACTCTTAAAGTATTGATGACTGGATTCTGTTTTTTGGATGATTTTTCTGTATAATGCCATGTATTTTTAGAAATTGTTGAATGTCCTACATACACAAATCATATTTTGGAATGAAGTAATAAAAGGTAGACTATTTTAAAACTCTTAAAGTATTGATGACTGGATTCTGTTTTTTGGATGATTTTTCTGTATAACATTTATTGTTCTTCAAAAAAGTTTTGAGCATGTGAAAATTTTCATCATTTTGTGCATTTATTCTAAAATGCTAAAAAAAATATGCTAAATTTCAGGGATCATTCTTAAATTTTTATTACAGTATTTTCTTTTCGGGGGGGGGGGGTGTTGGATTCACAATTTTTATTTAAATTACCAAAATATATTTTTATACAAACAGAATTTTATCTTAATTATGGGAAAAGGGGTTAAATTAAATACAGATTTTCTTTAATGAAAACATTTTTTGAACTATGCTAAGATGTTTTTCATGCAGTTTAAGTCTATGCAGGACCTGACAAAAACATTTTTGTGTCTAGGGCATTTTTCAAGTTTTGTGCACCTATACATATTTTGTGTCTTTGTATAGTTAGTCTAAACTCAATTTTTGCTTCTATCTGCATGTAATGCCCAGGGTAGGGGCCCAAAGTGCTCGTACAATAATCAGGAACTGGCTGCATAATCACTCTGTTTCAGTTGAGGCTCTGTTTCATTTGAGGCTGCATAAAACATATATGCTGAAATTTGAAATTTGGCTCATATTATACGAGTGTTTCTGAAGTGTTATTAAGTGTTTCATTGAACCCCGAGTATACAGGGTACAATGAAACACTGTCAACCTTCACCTTTTGAAAATTTTTTAACCCTGAAGATGCTGTTTACAAACTCATAAAAATTAATTTAGATGGGGAAAAGAGTAGGTTAAAATTCTCATTAATTTTATTATTGTACATGCAAATTTGTGAACAGGAAAAAAAACCGAGTGAATTTTTTTTCATTGTACCCCAATTTCCCCTACTTACCGCTGCGAGCCATTATTTTCTATCATGATAAAAATTAAAACTAGTTTAAGAACGGAAATTACATATGCTCATTTAGAGGATCAATTAAGGTTTTGCGTTACGAAGCTTGATTCAAATACTAATTGCTTTCAAGCTAGAAACAATTGCAAAAATCCCACTAACTTAAATTTTCCATTTTATTTTAAAATTATTTTAGGAGTTGTTGTTATGTTGCTTTTTTAAAAATTAAATCTTTTTTCTATTGTATTTCTTCATATAATGTAATAAATTTATTTAAAAATGCTTCTACTTTTATTTTTATTTGAATTGCTATTTAAATATGTAGTTGTCTTTTAAAATTTAAAAATCTGAATATATATGTGTGTGTGTGTGTGTGTGCTGCTACAGGTATACAAAGAAGGGGTTGCACAATGCAACCAAAAAAAAAAAAAAAACTGGTGCGTGCGACTGCAAATTTGAAAATATAAGAAAAGTTTGGCGTCACCTAATTTTTGTCAGTTCCACTAAATATTTGGATTCTATTTGCATCCCCCTGCGCTAATAAATGTATACAAATATAAAGAATTACAGCAGTATCTATAAACCTGTAATTAAAAAAATAATTATTAATGATTAATGTTATAATGAGTTATTACTCGTATGGGAATACAAAAATCTTTTATATTGTTACTTTTTATGCCAAATAATAATGACTTTTTTATAATATTTCTATGTAATGCAATGAATTGTTAAAACTATACAAAAACTATTATAATTTCATAGGTACGTCGACTCATACGGCCTCCTTTATTACTGCCCAATTTACATGTGGCCTTCAATGGTAATAAGGTTCCGCATCTCTAGAGGCTAGAATATGTCGGGATGTTCAAGAGAAGAACGACCAACTCGCAACCTCCTAAAGCAACCATTCAGAGTCAGGAAGCAGTATTGTGTAAGGAGCAGGACCAATTACCACTGGAACTCAACTGGGTACCAATACCAGGTATGAAATTTTGCTGTGAGGCTTGTAAATATGTAAGCCAGCCTATTAACCCCTACCCCTTTTTCTTCCCCTCTCTTTTTTTAAAACCTTTAGAATCTGAAAATTAATGCATGGCCATGCACGTTTATTTTAAATGATGAGTTTTTAATAATTTATTGATTGTTTTACATAATGAAATTCATTAAAATGTTTTAGTAAAAGAGGATTTGATTACGGTGATATTTCTGTGGTTTGTAAAATATGTCAATTTGGGACAAGATATGTATAAACAAGAAATGAAGTTTACATTATAGATTTCTTTAAGGAATTAATTTTAAAAGAAAAATTTCTAGTTTAATGTTATGCATCTTACAAACGTGAGTTAATTGCATATTTTTGTACTGATGTTGATTTTTTTTCTTTAGGAAAGGAGTTTTCGAATTAATTGTTTTTTTTTTTTTTTTGTTTTTTTTTTTTTTGGAGGGGGGGGGCATGCAAACACTCAACCACTTTCAGAATTTAACATATATAGATAATCATAAGTTCAATGTGTAATTTCATAAGACACTAACAGTTTTTTCTTTCAGAAGTAAAATTTTAAAAACATGCTTATATTATTTATTAACAAAAATACTTTATATTTAGTATACTTCCTTCTTCAATAACTAAAAATTTTAATTGAAATAATTTAAACTTAAAAAATGTTCTTCAGTAAAGAATAATATTCACATTGATTGATTTAAATAATTCCTGTGTCAGAACAATCCATTTTAAATGTTTCAGAAATGACATCAGATTTAAAAAAAAAAAAAGGAAAAAGAAAACAAAAAAGAAGGAAATAAATTTTATATAGTATTTATGTATATGCATACAAGGTAAGTGAATGAAACTGTATAATTTAAAAAAGTCACTCTAAAGAAAGAAAAAGGGAGGCAGTTTTGACCATCACTGTTGTCAATCTAGAGAGTGGAAAATAAGTTATGGAATACTGGGTTGGTGCAATGCGTGTGCGCCTTAAAAGCGAACTAAAGGAAAGGCAGTCTTGTACTTTCAGTGTTATAAATATAATTTGTGACTGTACCTAAAAACAAAGAATATTTTAAAGTAAGCTCCCAAAGACTTTTCAAGCATTAAAAGAAAGGATTCAGCATGCTGTGTCTGTCCACAATAATGCTAAAAATGCTGTGCACTTTATAGGCAGCTTTGCAATGAGACTGCAAGAATGTGTGTGGGAAAATAGAGGACTTTTTGGAAATTATTTTCCAAAAATGAACGATTCTGCACCTACACAATATCTCCATTCATGTAGATTACGCTGCTTCATCACTAAATTTTACAAAAATGATTTTTAGAATGTTATTAGTTTTAAGAAATTATTTCATCCCATTGGCTCACCTTGTATATACAGTGGAACATCAAAAATCCACCAAATATTACAGATGTATTTTCGCAGTTTAATGCCTTTATGTTGAGGAATCTCAAAATAGCACATATTTTATGTATTCTTTTAAAAAAGAAACCTGCATAGCACCTGATTTTTGCATGACGTTATATATTGTTATTTTGTATTTAATAATGATAAAATTTTCACAGTTTAACATTTTTAAATATTTTATTTGGATAAAGATTTTAAAAAATATCGATAAGTGTTTATATTAACAAATTTCAGCTAACCCATTTATGCCTAGTGTCCCTTTTTTGGGGTGGCATTTTCGCTATCAGTCAAAAACGTTATTAATTTTCCCTAGCCTTTATTCACGAGTCTTGAACCTCAATTTCACAAAATATTTTAACATGACCTAGTAGGATGTTGACATTTCAATTATTATGCATAATGATTTTAAAAGAAATCATCCCTTGTTCAAGAAGTATACATCAGAAATTTATCTATTATTGCTGGTATTAGCAAAACTCGAAGAAAGTCGCAAAAATATCTGGGCACAAATGGGTTAATGAAATCAGTTGAAATATTGAAATAGTAGCCAAAAAAGAAAAGAATGGCACATTTTTTGGGAATTATTTATTTGCTGATGACGTATTTTTGTTTTATCCTAGGCATCTGAAAATCTAGGCATCAGTTTGATCAAAGAGAAGACTGAATGAGTTATGTTGTATGTGGTTTAAAATATTAAGATGAAATATAAAAACTTATGTAGCTTTATATACTGTATATGGAAAGTCAATAAAATTTCTAATGTTTTAAATTTCATTTGTTATTTAATGCTTTTTTTCAGTTTATTTAAAAGCTAACATTTTATTAAATCAAAAATAATTAAGAACTTACATAATACACATAAAATAATACAAATAAAAGGGTATTTATCCAGGACAATCCCTTTGGTTGGTACAAAAAAGTGTACTTTTCTACAGTATCAAGAAAGTCAACCCCAGTTAGAAAGAATAGCCTTTTACTTGTGCAGATGACTGACTTTTTGTAACTGAAGAAGAGTGGACTTTTTTTTGTATTACTCAAAATGATAGACCTCAATTTGTATCTTTTATGAGTTATTTTACAAAGTTTTTAATTAGTTTTACCTTTTTACCACCAGATTTTTGTTGAGTGCTTTTGTTATTTTATTAAATTACTTTACTTGTGATTGTTTTGAATATATTAATTTATATTTAATAAAAAAAAATCTTATCGTAAGCAATTTTAATAAATATGACTTTAATTTGAAACTACCAAAAATTATTCTAGATAAATAATTTCAATGCAATTTTTAAATTAACTATACTAATTTATATAATGATAAGTTTTATTCATCCATTAAACTATAAATTAAAAGCATTATACTGACTTTTTCAAAGAACAGCATGAAATTTTGTCCTGCCATATCTTTATTTATATCTTTACTTTAGAACTTAAAGGCCTGTATTTGTTCCAAGAAAGTAAAATAAAAATTAAATAGCACATTAAATCATTGTATATTACCATTATGCTTAATTTACCTTTTCAACAAATATTCTTTAAATATCTGGATTTGTGGAAGAAGATATTAATAAGAGAAAGTATGTATAAATGTAGCTGAGTGACATAGTAAAAAAACAAAACACTGAAGCAACTTAACTCTAGAAATACAACGGGCCTGCCTTTTACGGGTATGTATAAAACAACTCCATACAAACAAATTTTTGAAAAAATCTGTTTGCATGATCTTAACTTATAACTTGGCCCTGTAAATAAGAGGAACCTTAGTCCTTTACAAGTCAAGGATTATTAATCCCCCCCCCCCTTCAAGCTTGGATGTAAGTTTGCTTACTTAGTTATTAAAATAAATTAATTTCAAAGCTATGTTCACGAGACTTTAATTTTACGTTTTTGTTAAAAATATTGCCATGTTTAATTATCAAGCTATTACACACTCACCAAAGTTCTTTTTTAAAGTTACAGTCTCCTACAGCTATGCATCACCATAACATTAACATATTAGACATAGAGGTGACTGTGAGTTTGCAATTTATTTTAATAGCAAATGATCTCAGCTTCAAGAATGAAAATCTCATTCCGAAATTTTCCACTGCCACTTGCAATGCTTTGGTTAAATTGACATTTTGTAATTTGACATTAGTTCTGTTTCGAAAAGTGTCAACAACAAAAATATTGATTGCAGATCTTTCTGGCTTTTTAAAGGAACAAGATTTTTCTACATATTTTAAATGGTTGTGCAAAATTTCTAACTACTTCAGAGTTAAAGAAAAAAGTTTTCATTTAAAAACAGTGTTAGTACTGAGCAAATCGGGGTAAATTTGTTTGAAAATTAATTATAAATGTGTAGGATAAAAGAAAATTATTTAAAAACCGTGTAAACATGAAACCGTATAAATTGAGTACGGGCATACCGAAGAATAGCCATAAATTTGTTTGAAATGTAATTGTAAATTGTAGTATCCAATAAGTAAAATTTAAAATAAAACCCCTCTAAAATAAGTTTTCATTTAAAAAGTGTAAATTGAATACGGTGCTAATCGAGGGATAAGTGTAAATTTGTTTAAAAATTAATTGTAAATGTGTAGGATTTAACAAAACTGAAAAAAAATTTCATTCCAAAATCCGTATAAACACGAAACCGTGTAAATTGAGTACTGTGCATATGAAAAGATAGCTGTAAATTTGTTTGAAATGTAGTGTTAAATTGTATAGGACCCAATAAATAAAATTAAAAAAAAACTCTAAAATAAGTTCTCATTTAAAAACAGTGTAAACTGAGTACCGTGCAAATCGAAGGATGGGAGTAAATTTGTTTCAAAATTAATTGTAAAACATAGGATAAGGAAAAAAAAATTATTTAAAAAATCATTTTGAAACCTTATAAAAGCGAAAGCGTGTAAAACTGAGTACTGTGCATATTGAAGGATAGTTCTGTAAATTTCTTTCATATGTAATTGTAAATTGTAGAATCCAATAAATAAAATTTAAAAAACCTGTAAAATAAGTTTTAATTTAAAAACAGTGTAAATTGAGTACCGTGCAAATCGAGGGAAATGTGTGAATTTGTCTGAAAATTGTAAATGTGTAGGATTTAAAAAAACAATATGTAAAAACGTGTAAACGCGAAACCGTGTAAATTGAGTAAAGTGAATATGGCAGATAGCTGTAAATTTGATTGAAATGTAATTGTAAATTGTAGGATCCCATAAATAATATTAAAAAAACAAAAGTTTTCATTTGAAAACCGCGTAAATTGAGTACCGAGCAAATAGACTGATAGCTGTAAATTTGTTTGAAAAGTAATTTTAAATGTGTCTGATGTACACACACAATAAAATAAAATAAAACGTTTTCATTTAAAAACGTGTAAATTGAGTGCCGTGCAAATCGAGGGAACAGGTATAAATGTTTGCTCGAAACATAATTATAAATGCATGTGTACAGAAAAATTGCATCAGGCTAAAACTTACACAGAAGTGCAGTACAATTCCATGAAAGTACTTGAAAATTAAAGAACTGTAAAAACACGTTACAGTGCTTGAAAATTCAAGTGCTGTAAAAATACACAACAGTGCTTGAAAAATCAGGCGCTGCAATTTTATAGCATGGTGTTGTAAATTTACGTAAGTGCTCGAAAAATGAGGTGCTTTAATTTTACAACACAGTGTTGTAAATTCACATAGATGCTTGAAAAATGAAGTGTTGTAATTTTACAACACAGTGTTGTGAATTTACATAGGTACTTGAAAATGATGTGCTGTAATTTTACAACACGGTGCTGTAAATTTACAGCACATGTGCTGTTGTGCCACCGTGCCATCGTGCCAACTATTTACAACACGGTGTTGTAAATTTACAACACAGTGCTTGAAAATTCAAAGTGCTTCAAATTTACAGCACATGTGTTGGCGTTATGATTACCAGCACACTGTGCTGTAATTTAGCATGGTTTTTTCTTATAGTGTGCAGTGCTGTTATTCTGGCAGAAAAATTTGGAATGCAAAATTTTCAGGCTTGGACTGGTTAGCTAGAAAAATTCATAAAATGGAAGCTGACGCATTTCACATTTGAAAAAATCTGGAAGAAAGAATAACGGGAAGGCCAAAAATGAAACAACTGACACATTTTGATTTTCATGAAACCTAATTTTATTGTATTGCTTTTTTTGACTAGCTTTTTTTAAGGTAACTTAAAATAATTTCTTTTGGATAATAAAATAATATAATGATAATAGGAGTAACATCTTTAAGCACGCCAATATATCAAGAAATATATTCACAGTCCTAAGTGTAAAGGGTATGTAAAGTGTAAGGGTAATTAAGGGTGTAAGGGTATGTAAAGGGTAATGTAAAGTGTAAAGGGTAGGTTTTCGTGCTGTAGGATTACGGCCAATTATTTGCACATGGAATCTAAGCCGATGGGTGGGGTGCACTCCGTGGGGGTCTTTCTAAGGAGCCTAACCCTATTTACTCTAAATTTCGGAGGAAAGCACGGAAAACTCCAAACAGTTAGGTCGGCGGACGCGAACTGGTTTTGAACCAGGCACCTTCCAAAGTGTAAAGGGAAATGTTATTCTTGTGTGTAGTATTAAACGGCTACGGGATGGTGTAGTCGTGTGCCGGAGGACGCGAGGCTGTTTGAGACCCATTCTCGGGGTTGGGCATTAGGCGAGGCGGCTCGGGACTCTGGCTTAGGGCCGTTATTGTGGGATCATGGCCGGCAAAGCACTGGAGCGAGCTGTGAAAATCCTTGGGCCGCGCTATGACTGTCAGTGGAAGAATCGGTCGAGCTGCGGTTACATTATTTTATTGGGTGATTCGATACATCTTTCCTTGGCAGTTGCTGTCACGCGAAAAAGTCGCTGCTGGGCTGCATCAGCCCCTTTTATTAACTGTTGAGGTCGTGTCACATCATTCATGCAAGTTGCAATTATTGGCAGATCCCAAAATCTGGGCAGCGGTTTTTCAAGGTTTGTTGTGGCTTTTAAGACGCCAGATTGACTGGACGCGGGGACCGTGTCCAAAGTGACGGAGTTACCAAAGTGACGGAGTATGCGGTTTAGTGCGGAAATCTTTTATTGGTAAACCCCGAATTGCTATTAAAAAGTCGTAAAATTCGCGACGAGAATGCCCTCTTACCCACTGCAGTCACGTTAGTCGCAGCAGCAATCAGCATCGGCCTTAAGTGATGCTAAAGCATAGACAAACAATCGAAACCTCCGCAATTTGTACAGCTTACATTCTTTCAACTGCTCTCATAAGCTGTCCACACCACCCAGACGGATGGGTACAAATCCTCATTATAAAAGTAAAACATATTCTAAGATATCAGACAAAGCGAGTACCTGGCAATGTATAGCTGGTCTGGTTTTAAAAAAGACAGCTCAAATTGTAAATAGCAGGTAATAGTGATAATACTTGTATATAGCAATTGAGGTTGGTTTACTACAGTCCTCACTGAAAAGGATGGGAATTACTTAAACTGGAAAACTTAATGGCATCCTAAAATGCGAAAATGTATGCTGTGAACACTGTATATTGCACGGTGGCTGTGAAATGGGTTCAATATTGCATTCAGCAGTTGTATTCTGTACACACTAAAATGTTAATGGGTAGGGCCCGCGAACAACAAAATGAATAATTGCCGTTGCTGATTAGCCACGTCTTGTCGTCACTACAGGGGTTAAGGCGACATTTTTACCAACAAAAGATTAATGTGTTAAACTTAAAACACTGTCCCCCCACACAATGGAGAGAGCAACGGAACATTTTTTCCCGTATCAGTGTCGTTGTCCATTGAACGCATAAAAAACGTAGCTTATGAGCATCGGCTGAGATAAGGGAATAAAAAATATACATTTTGTACAGCAAAAAATTCATCTTGGGGGAGGGAGTTGTGATTTCCCCTAACCCCCACAACACCCCCAGTGGCTACGCCACTGATTCTAAATATATTTGAAAATTTCACTGACTAGCGCCCTTTCCCAAATCATTTACACGAAGAATGGTTGAAAAATATAAAATATTTAATTTTTGAAAATTTTTTTAATCAGAAACCGTAGAATCCAGCAGTTCAGGCTCTTTTTTAAAATATAAGAAGTATTCTTATCAATTTATCTACTTTCTGGTCTTTGAGGGGAAAGTTTTTAAAGCAGCTGTGTTTGAATGTCCCCCTACAATACTAACGACTGCGCCCAATCTGACTCATTCCGGACTCTCTGTACTTGCATTTTTTATTTTTATTTATTTTTTTTTTAGGCGAAATACAAATTAAAACAACACTATAAAAAAATCTCGGAACTTTCCTTCGAAATAGAGGATAGTTGAGGTGCCCTAGAATTCCAAGGAACGTTACATGAAAATACCAGGAACTTATACTGAATAACTCAGGAAGGCTCCACTGAATTGTATATTGTTCAGTAAAATTCTTGGTACTTTCATCTAACGTTCCTTGGAATTTAAGGCTCCTCAGTTGTCTTTTATTTTCAATGAACATTCCTGAACTTTTTTACAGTTCTGGTCTTTTTAAGTGAAATGTGTATTTTTAAGCGAATCGTGAGAGCAATATTCGGTTAAGAGACGGGTTAAAGGAAAAATGTAAAGTTTTCAGATGGAAATGTTCACTTTCTGTATGGTATTTGTGAGTCTGTTTTCCCATTATTTCCAAGGAAAGTTTCTGGATTTTTTACACTAAAATAAGGAATGAAATCATTAATTACTTGTAAATTGAAATTATTAGTTATTAAAATATTGTATTGCACTGTGTGTATTAAGGCAAACCTGCGCGAAGGGTATCTGCCTAGGATGAGGGTTGTCTTAAAATAAATAAAAACTTTGTGAAAAAAAAAAACACATAAAAGGTTACTTCAAGGCGTAACGATCGTTTCGACCGAAAATTCGTTCAGTTTTCTTCAGATAAACCCTTCCGTCAAACAGAGCAGAGGGAACTGAAAAAGATCTTTTTCAGTTCCTTGAAGATCGTTACGCCTTGAAGTAACCTTTTATGTGTGTTTTTTTCACAAAGTTTTTATTTATTTTATCTTATAACACCAGTTTTTTGAGTGTTTATTTTCAGAGGGTTGTCTTAGTCGAAGGATTTTCTAATGAGTTTTAACACGTATTCACGTTACATCTTGAGAAAACCCACCAAAACTACAGCTACGTTAGATCGACAGCCACGTGATGGGGCCCAAACACGGCATCTTCACACTTCGGCCGTCTACCATTCTGACAGTGGCGGATTAATGCAAGTTTGTCGGGGGGGGCGGTTAGTTTATCGGTGGAGGCGGTTAATTAGAAGATTTACGTATACATCCATTTTATGGAAGTAAATTAGGATCTTTTACATTAATTTCTTTATTCTAGGGCGGGGTCGCCCCCTCCGCTACCCCCCTTAATCCGCCCTTGCATTCTGAGTGCCTTATCTACTCGGCCATGGTGGGACTACTAAAGTATTAATTTAGATTATGATCCAATGCTGTGAAGAGGGAAAGAGACAAAGGGTACCAAAGAAAATATTGCTCAAGAGCGCTTTCTGCACTAGTAGCAATCCTACAACTATGAACAAAGTTCCTGTCTTTTGAACAGAAATTTATATATAATATATATTTTCTTTTTGAGAACCAAATTTTGAGGCCCCTTAGATTTGTGAGGCCCGAGGCGCGCGCCTCATGCGCCTATTGGGAAATCCGCCACTGCTTGTGGATAAGACACAAAACATAGACGGCTGAAGTGTGAATGTCTCGCGTTCTGGCCTACCGAGTGGCTGTCGTTCTATTGGTCTGGATTTTTGGACAGTTTTCTCTAGTTGTGTCGTGAATACGCGTTAGAACCCATTAAAGGACCTCTAACCAAGGCACCTTACCCTTATGCAGATACCCTCATTCAGGCCTCACAGAACACAAAGATATTTTACGATTTGCACGTTCATCGATAAAGAAAAGCAAACACCTACAACATTCCGACTGATAACAATGGAACTGCAGAAGAAAAGCAGCTATTTTTACACTCTTTTTTAAAACTGTGTTTGAAAGTAGTATACCTGTTCAGATGAGTGCGTGCAAACACCGTCTATATTTGCTCAAAGATAGTTCCCATACCGACAGGTGTAGATGTAGGAGGGCAGTGGCGGATTAATGCAAGTTTGTCGGTGGGGACGGTTAGTTAGACGATTGATATATACATCCATTTTATGGAAGTAAAATAGGATCGTTTACATTAATTTATTTTTCTCGGGGCGGGGGGGAATGCACCGTTTGTTCTAATATCTGCCAGTATTATCTTTATCAAGCATTTTGTATTTTAACCCTAGTGGCGAATATTTTATAAAAATACATAAAAAAAGGAAAATATTTTCAGTTGATTTTTTTTTTTAAATTACATAGGCCTTTGTGGAAAGAAGCTTTTTCTTTTACCCTTAGAATTTTGGAGATTACCAGTAATAACCATACATGAACTGTCCGAGTTCGGGTTACACAAATAAAGGTTACAAATATAACAAAACTTGTTAACTGTAATTTCGTTCATTCTTTTAAATTCCACAGACCTTTATGGAAAGAAGTTTTTTCTTTTACCTGTAGAATTTTGAAGATTACCAGTAATAACCATATGAACTATCCGAGTTCGGATTGCACAAATAAAGGGTTGCAAATATAACAAAACATGACAAGCGCAATTTTGCTCAGAGTTTTATTTTGTGATCATCATTTTTTTTTCTTTTAAATTCCACAGACCTTTGTGGAAAAAGTTTTTTCTTTTACCCTTAGAATTTTGGAGATCACTAGTAATAACCATATGATAGGAACTGTCCGAGTTCGGATTACAGAAATAAAGGGTTGCAAATATAACAATACATGATAAGCGTAATTTTATTCATAGTTTTATTTTGTGATCATCGAGAAAAACGTGTAATTCGAAATTTGACAAGTAAATAAAAAAAATAATAATAAATCATGATAAACTTATCGATTATAAAGCATTTTACAACAGAACAACATTTTTGGGCCAAATTTAGCGATATATTGGTCTTAAATCTGACGAGATTTTAGGTTAGTGGTTAAGGCAAAGCGACACGAGGGCTATCTACCTAAGGTGGGAGGGGATTCCTTGGCCGCTGGACCTTTTTAATGATTTTTGACGCGTATTCACGTTACATCTGCAGAAAATCGCCAAAAACTCCACAACATTAGATCGATACCTATGGAGTAGGGCAAAAACCAGGAATTTTACACTTCGGCGAGATTTTAATCCCATAAAAAGTTTCATATAACTCTTAATTTAATTTTAAGAGACCTTGTAAAAGAACTTTAAAATTCATTACCGTCTTGAAGAGTAAACATTTATAAGCATACACTTATTGTATTGTACTTGGAAAGGACGAATGTCTCTACACTGCCATAGACAGTAATGAACTGAAATTCTTTTGAGTGCTCCTGTAGAAGAACTATAAATGCTACAGACACTATTTTCGATCGAGATCATTACTTTTTGATCCTTGGTAACATATACGAATTTCGTTTAGCTTGAAATGGATGAATAAGTCTAAAACATGCCTTAAAGAACAATTAACCATTGAGCGTAATGCATTGGAATTCTTTTCGATGCTCCTATAAAAGAACTCTAAATGCACACCTTTCTCAACTGGGTACATGGTACTGTACATAGGAATAACATACATAAATTTCGTAATGATCAATGCATATTTACGGTCTCTGTGCATTTAGTTTTAACTCCATTTTTGGCCTCTGTCTGCATGTAATTCCTAAAGCAAGAGCCCCAAGTGCCCATGCAAGAATTAGGGCATGTGTAGAACAAAGAATAGCTGGAATATTTGAATTTGAGTTTTTTTTTTTTTTTTTTTTGAAATGAGGAAGCTGGTCAAACGCATGTTGTCATCGGCTTCAGATTAATAGGAATTGAGCTGCAAGTTTTGTCATTGCACTTGAAATAAGTTTCTGAGTACAGTAAAAGTACATCTAATCATTATCTCTTTTTGCATAAAATGATTTATCTCTTTATCACATTCCTCGAAAGAAACAGGTGGCATGTTTCTTACAATGAAAACTTTGCATTTTGAACCTGGGGCGTAGAAAGATCTTTTTACGGTCTATAGCCTAGTGGTTACGACCTTCAGATTTATTATGCATTCGATTTTCTGAAACGTTTACCTTCATTTTATTATAAAAATTAATAAAAATCAACATACATGTAACATACGACTTAAAAGGATCACTTTGGAGGTTTTCTAAATTTCACTTTCTGCATCTTTAGTTCAAGCAAAATGCAGGTTATCAAAATTTTAAATAGCAGTTTACAAATAGTATACAAATAACATAATAGTTTTTTTTATAGTCAGAGCCGTGTTTAGGGAGGTTCGAAGGGTGCAACCGCCCCCCCCCCAAAAAAAAAATACAAACAAATAAAACACAACTTTGTTCTATGTATCACCTTGAAAATCTTTCAGATTAATCGATATATTTTTCAACAACCCAATAAATTCTGTTAGCCATCACCCTTTGTCTTAAATACCCACATGACTCTAGATAGAATTGGAAAATCTGAATTTTCTGTCGTGATTATTATGCATTCCACTGAGCTCAAACTTGGTATGCATATTATACAGGTCACCGTCGAAAGACCGGTCTTAATTTTGTTGAGTATAGGATGTATAGTTTTTTTACAGGGCTGCGAAAAAAAAGATTTCTTCTACATTACGGCCAATAGACAGAAACTCTTGAAAGTGCGCAAGCTTCTAAATCGTGCATTCGATTGAGCACAAATTGGACATGTCTATAACAGGTCACGGTCACATGATTTGTATAGATTTTGGTGTATGTA
Source organism: Cheiracanthium punctorium (assembly GCA_038373885.1). Lineage (NCBI taxonomy): Eukaryota > Metazoa > Arthropoda > Arachnida > Araneae > Cheiracanthiidae > Cheiracanthium > Cheiracanthium punctorium. The sequence goes on from JAWZYV010013279.1 coordinate 16,983, forward strand.
GATGTTCAGGGACGTGCCAACGTCTTGGAAAGTGGGGGAGCGAACGATTTTTTCCGACATCGGGAGGGGGGGGACAGTCATTTCACTAGCCCCTCCCCCCTTCCCCCCCCCTCCACCAACAAATATTTTCAAAATAAAAGATGTCAACCTTGATACCAGGAAGATTTTTGTTTGTACTTCTATAGCTCAATTACAATAATTATTTTCTTCAGGGACGGGACAGCTATTTTGCCCCCCCCCCCGCCAATTTTTATAAATTATCGGCTTCAATGTTTTTTTACCTCGTCTGTACACCCTCTCAAAAAAGTATTCGAGTGTAAGCCAAATTTCCTGTATCAGTTTCATGTAATCTAATTAATTTACCGATTTTTTTTTTAATTTTTTTTTTTTTTTTTTTTTTTTTTTTGGTATTACAATAGTTTGCTTAAAATAACAGTTTTCTTCGTGCGAAAGGGTATGGGTGGTGGCAGCTATTTCGCCCCCCCCCCTTCCGTTTGAGTTAGTAAAATTTTCGTTTATGCCTCATTAGTTTGTTTATATAACCGTTTTCTTGAGGGGAAGGATTGGAAAAATTGCTTCCCCCCATCCTGAAGAAGAAAACTATTGTAAGCAAACTATTGAGGGAGCGAATACATATTGAGGGGGCTAAAATACAGAGGGGGCGAATTATATACTTCGCCCTTCTGCACATTTACTGAGGGGGCGATAAACCTCCCTGCCCCCCCCCCCTGTTGGCACGTGCCTGTAGATGTTGACAGTGTTACGAATTTTTGGGGTAGCTCGCTTTTCTGGAGGCTAAACCAGTAATTCGTATTCTACTCGTCAAATAATTAAATTATACATTTTGTTGCATCAGAATCGGTTAACTAAAACGGGAGATATGGAATTTTTTGTTTCCCAATTGGTTTACACGTTTACATAGAGTTTGCTAGAAATCTCGTGAAATATTGATGCTAGAGCTTAGCTGACGTTACTTTTGGGGGCTTATTTTTGGCGACAAATTTGGCGATATTTCTCCAAAAAATCGCCAAGAAAGCTTGGTGATATTTCGGACATTAGGCACAATTTTACCAATGGGACCTGTAATGTTTGTTTCCCTGCCTAATTTGCGTAATGGTCTAATCATTCAACTGTATTCCTTTCACGTAATCAAAATTCGCGCTTTAAAGGGAACCTGCGAAAACTTTCTCCAACTGTCCTAGCCACCTATAAATATGACAGCACGTTGCCCTGGTGTAGTCAGTCTTGCTGTAGACTGCGAGCGAAACAAACGTCCGTTCTGTTCACTGCATTAGCCTGAAAATTGTGCTATTGTAAGCAATATTTTGCTTGATTGGAGAAGCTTGTTTTCGAATGCTGTGTGTGAATTCTTCATTGAGGAATTGTTTATGATTTTCCTTGAGTATTTCTACTGAATTTTAGCTTGTCGAACTGTTTTATTTTGTGTGTGAATTACAACATCTGAGAAAGCTTCTGTACTAAGCGGACTGCACGTAATTGGCCGTTAGTGCCTGTGAACTTTTTACAGCTGATTGTTCGACGAAGCTCTAGAAGCAATAAAGTTCGAGTTCCACCCTGACAAATGGACTTTTTTTAGAACTTTCTACCAATACTGGACTTTAGAACGACGAACCGAAGAGTTTTCTGCAACAGTAGTTTGTTCACAGGATTTCAAAAAATAATTCTTGTTACGAATTTTTGGGACAACCGCTGTTCTGGTGGTTTAAGATAGCTTAAAACTTCGTATTCTACCCGTCAAACAGCTAGATTTTGCTTTTTGTTCCATTAAAATCGATCAACTAGAACCGGATATACGGAGGTTTGGGTTTCCGCATTGATTTCTATAGCAATTTCTAGAAATCTCGAGAAATATTGGTCCTAGGCCTTCGGCAACCTCACTCTTGGGGACTTACTTTTGGCCCCTAATTTGGCGATATTTCGCCCAAAGTCGCCAAGCTTGGCGAAATTTTAGTAATTTGGGGCGATTTTCCCAATGGGGCTTGTAAAGTTAGTTTTTCTGCATTAAAATGCATAAGAGCCTAATATTACTCTTCTATTACGCAATCATAATCGAGTATGTTCTAGTAAATTCCACGGATGGATCTCTCTGGAACCTTGCACGGTGTTCTTCGAAGACTATAAAAGCAGCGGGCAGTTCAGTGTGAATCGAGCTCCAGATGAGTACGCTGCTTTGCTCTGTGCGATAGAAGTGGTATTTTCGCGTGCCATTTTGAAGCTTCGTTCTTAAGTGCTGTGTGTAAATTCTTCATTGCTGAGTCTTGAGGTACTGTTTACGAAATCCCTCGTATATTTCCACCGAATTTTTGACTGTGGTAGTGTTTTATTTTGTGTGAGAAATACAGCATTTGTTAAAGCTTCTGCACAAAGCGGACTGTTAAAAGTACATTACTGGCTGATTGTGCTTGTGAATTTTGTTACGACAAAGTTCTAGAAGCTTTAAAGTTTGTGTTCCATCCTGACATGTGGACTCTTTTCTATATCTTTCTACACCTACTGGACTTTAGATCGACCAACTCAGAAACTAGCAACGATTTCTGCAACATTTTGTGTCAGAAGTGGGATTCGAACACACGCCCACATTCGTGGACCAGAAAAATGGAAGACCTTAGAATAGATAGGTAGAAAAATTGAAACCGGATAAAAACCGCTCAAGACTAGATGAAGGCCTGATTGGAAGAGTTGAAAGCCGCACGCGATGAAATGAAAACTGGATTGGAAGAAATAAAAGCAGCACACGAAGATATGAAAACCGGTTTGAAGAAAGTTGAGAAGAATCAAAAGGAAATGGAGAAAAGAGTCGCTCCTAGAAGAAAGTCAAGCGGAAAACGTGAAAGAATTACAAGAGAATGTGAAAAGTTTGAAAGAAAATGTAGCTGCGAAAATAAGTGAAGAGTGTGAAGCTAAAATTGGACTCTCTCGTCAAGTTGGGAAAGATACCGGAAAACATCAAATTATCTTCATTCCGCCCAGCTGTGAAAGTAACGACCTATGACGGAAAGACTCCATGGGAAGCGTACAAGACCCAATTTTCGATTGTCGCCAAAGCTAATGGTTGGAGCGAGTCCGAGAAAGTGAACCAATTGGCCGCTTCCCTTAGCGGAGACTCAATTAACGTTTTGTAAATCATTGGAGCGACGAAGATAGGAGATTTTGACGCCCTTGCCAATGCCTTTGAGCTGAAATTCGGAGAGAAGTGCGAGAAATAACAGAATACAACTAAAGTCAAGGGTGCAAAGAGCTAGCTTCGGATATAGATAGGGTGTGTCATCTAGCCTAAATGGACCACCTCGATGAAGTCCGAGAACAAATGACCGTGTGGCATTTTATTGAACCCGTCCGGGATTCAGAAGCCCAGAAGGTTCTCATGTTGGAGGATTATCAAGAATTAAAGTCTGCTCTCGTGTTCGCCATGAAGCTAGAGGCAGCTCAGCGGTCTGTGAGGAAGGATCGGCATGCTGATAGAGAGGTGACGGTGCTGATACAGACAGAGAGAGCTTAGAAAACAGGGTTGACAAACAGGGGAAACAAGAAATTGAGGATCTCATAGAACGAAAATTAAGATCCGGGGGAACGAGAGGTATCGCAAGGAAAGTAAAATGATGGAAGTGTGACGTCGAGGGACACGCACAAAAGTATTGTGGTCGAAAGTCCCGTGACCAGCAACAGGAACTCTCCGAACTTGAAGGAGGGAATCTAGGAGGTGGCCATCTCGCGGAGCGGCGGTTGCCAGATATTCAAAAGCCCCACCTAAAAGTATTACAGATTTCCTTAGTGAATGGCGGCAGTGATGGAATCTTCGTACTAGGATACGTAAATGGCTCTCCGTGCCACATGGTGATTGATACTGGAGCGAATGTAACCATCATGAGGACAGATCTAGCCAAGAAATTTAATTTAAAGACGATCTGAACTCCGCCCACGCTGACCCTCCAGACTGTGACATGTGACAAGATCGAAGTGGTCGCAAAAACAAGAGTGGAAATCACATTTGGAAATGCCAGATACGACCATGTGGTATACGTTGCCAATACTACGAACTCTTTCATTCTCGGACTTGACTTTCTGAAATCCCATAAGTTTAACTTGGACTAAAGAAAGAATAATGAGCTTAGTTCAGACTCGGAAGAAATAGCTGCGTTCGACATTAAGAATGAAGCCGTTTTACCTGTTCAGCAAATAATAGCTCAGACTGATATCACTCTACCTCCAAGAACTGATTCTATAATTTCTGGAACATTAAAGGAAAGCAATAAATTCCGGTAGGGATTACTTGAACACCCAAGCAATAGTGATTCTGTCAGAGGAGTATTTGTGGTCGCAACACTGGTGAGCTTGTCGAGAACAAACATTCAATTAGAGTAGCAAATGTGACGGACATAGTCGAAGGGGATAAAGAAAAATGATCTGTTGCCGAAATGCACTCCTGTTACTTGCATTAATAAGAACATCAGCAAAACGACAGCTAAATCATCTGAGTGTCTGAAGAAGGAACTGTTACAAGACGCAGAATTAACAGCGGAACAGAGAAGCGCTGCGGAGAAAATAATTATGGAATTCGGAGATCTCTTCTCTCGTACTTCCGGTGACTTTGGTCGTACGATGTTAACGCAACATAGAATAGATACATGCAGCCATTTTCCCATTAAGCAACATCCTAGGCGGCTGTCGTTTGCTAAGCAAGACGAGGTGAGCAGACTTTTAGAGGAGGTGCAGCGTGATAATGTCATCAAGCCATCGACTGGTCCCTGGACCTCTCCGATTGTTTTGGTTCGAAAGAAGGATGGTTCCACCCGGTTCTGCATGGACTATAGACGTCTGAATGACATTACCAAGAAACAAAGCTACCCTCTTCCCATAATAAATGACACGGTGGACACTTTATCAGGAAATGAATGGTTCTCCACTTTGGATCTCAAAAGTGGCTAATGGCAAGTAGAAATTCATCCCGACAACAGTGAAAAGACGGAGTTGACTACTGGACAAGGATTATGGCAGTTCAAAGTTATGCCTTCTTTTGGACTCTGTAACGCACCGGCTACATTCGAGTGTCTGATGGAGACAGTGTTGAGAGGACTTTCCTACGAAGCATGTCTCGTATATTTGGACGATATCATCATCGTCGGAAAGACTTTCGAAGAGCATCTCGAGAACATTCGAAAGGTACTGCAGAAATTAAAGGAGGCAAACTTGAAACTGAGTCCATCTAAGTGCAACTTATTTCGTCGGGAAGTACGTTATCTCGGGCACATAATATCCACCCACGGAGTCCGAACCGATCCCGAAAAGACGTCCACAGTATAGAACTGGTGTCATCCTGAGAATATCCATGACTTACGAAGTTTTCTCGGTCTGTGTACTTACTATCGAAAATTCTTGAAGGGTTTTTCTGAGATTGCAAGGCTACTTCATAAATTGACCGAGACTGGGCAAAAATTCCTATGGACTGCAGAATGTGAGGATGTGTTCAACTGAAGTTGGCTTTAACATCCGCGCCGATCCTCTCGTATCCTCATCCTGACAAGCCCTTTTTCCTGGACACAGATGCGAGTAAGGAGAGTGTCGGAGCTGATTTGTCCTAGGAGATAGATGGCCAAGAACACGTCATTGCTTACTGAAGCAAATGCCTTTCGAAGGCAGAACGTAAGCATTGTGTTACAGGAAAGGAACTTCTTGCTATCGTCAAGGCCGTGGAGCATTTCCATCATTATCTGTACAGCCGAAAGTTCCTGCTCCGAACCGATCATGGCTCTTTAACCTGGCTTTTAAATTTCAAGAATCCGGAGGGCCAGATAGCCAGGTATATACAGAGGTTACAAGAATATGTCATAGAAATACGTCATCGGAAAGGAACATCTCATGGAAATGAGAAGCTTTATCAAGAAGGCCCTGCATAGACAGTTGTCGCTATTGCTCCAGGGCGGAGAAAAATTATCATCTGAAACATCCCGTTGCCCGCCTAGCTACATTATCGGCACATTCTCAAGATCTCTGGGGTGACGAACAAGTCCAGGTGGACCAGTTACCTGATTGCGACATCAAACCTATTGTGGAATTTATGAAAAAATCTGGCGATAAGCCCAGTTGGCAAGAAATACCGTCATGTAGTCCGGCAACGAAACAATTCTGGGCTTTGCCTAAAGAATGGAGTTCTGTATTGTAAATGGGAGTCGGACGACGGCAAGAGTACTCCCATAACGGGGGAGAGTAAGAACGGCAGTTAGTACTCCCTCGTCCGAGGATTCCGAAGGTTCTAGAAGAGCTGCATAATGCTTAACTGAGGGCCCTTTTGGCATAATGAAGACCTTGCAGAAAGTTCGCTAGCGCTTCTACTGGGTTAGGGATCGGGACGATGTCGAGAGATAGTGTCAAACTTGTGACGCATGTGCTGCTCGTAAATGCTCCAAGAAACGTAGCCGTGGAAAATTACATCGTTATAATGTAGGAGCGCCTTATGAAAGAATTGCCTTCGACATCCTGGGGCCCCTTCCGCGTACTGCAGATGGCAACAAGAACATACCAATTGTCATCGATTACTTCTCTAAATGGCCTAAAGCGCATCCTATTCCCGATCAAGAAGCTACGACCATAGCAGAGGTATTGGTGCAAGAATGGATTTCCAGGTATGGAACCCCTTTGCAACTTCATTCCGACCAAGGAACGAACTTTACCCTCTGCAGTTTTTAAAGGACTATGTCAATTTGTCGGAATCGACAAAACCCAGACTACGTCTTTACACCCACAATCCGACGGCAGGGTGGGGAGGTTTAATCTCACTATTTTGAACAACCTCTCATTCCTGGTCTCTAGGAATCAAGAAGACTGGGACAAGAAAATTCACCTCTTCCTGCTGGCCTATAGGAGTGCCGTCCATGAGACTAAAGACTTCACACCTTCCCAGATGCTATTCGGAAGAGATCTTTGTCTTCGCGCCGATCTAGTGTTTGGCCGTCCTCCAGATACGCTTTCAGCGCCAGAGGAGTACATGGAAAATCTCCAGGCACGGTTTGAAGTCGTGCATCATTTTGCTCGGGAGCAGATCAGTCTGAACACGGAGAGGATGAAGACTCGCTACGACACGAAGGCTCCGGGACACGAGTTCAACGTTGGTGACAAAGTTTGGCTATGGAATCCTACTCGACGGAAAGGTCTGTCTCCCAAGTTGCAATCGCCGTGAGACGGTCCTTACACAGTCCTAAACAGACTGAACGATGTCGTCGCACGGATTCATAAGTCACCTAACTCGAAACCAAGAATTGTTCATTACGATCGGCTAGCCATTTACCGCCATTATTTTAATTAATTATTTGAATATTAGACCATGGTCACTATGGCGTAATTTTACCTTTCTTTCATCTCCGATTTCTTTCTTGTCTCTCTTCTCTTCTTTTTTCATCAACTCTCTTTTACTCAGCTCTTACGCGATGTTTAATGTATATACTTGTAATATATTGGTTTCTTTTCTATTAATGTGCATTATGTGTATGTTTGTTACTTATTAGTGTAGTTGTTTATTACGCTTATTATTTATTTATTGTGTATATTTGCTTATTGTGTTAATGATTACTTGATTAAAGTATGTTGTTAAAGGTTAGACACTGTAGATATTTGTGTGACCTCCTAACTGGGGATTGCACTGCCCGAGACGTGCAGTCCTTGGGAAGGGGGGCAATGTTAAGAATTTTTGAGGCAACCTGCTGTTCTGGGGTTTAAAATTCGTATTCTACGAGTCAAATAGTTAAATTTTACTTTTTGTTGCATCAAAATCGGTCAACTTGAGCCAGATATACGGAGGTTTGGGTTTCCCTATTGATTTCTATAGCAATTTCTAGAAATCTTGAGAAATATTGGTCCGTGGCCTTCGGCAACCTCACTCTTGGGGACTTACTTTTGGCCCCTAATTTGGCGATATTTCGCCCAAAGTCGCCAAGCGTGGCGAAATTTTAGTAATTTGGGGCGATTTTCCCAATGGGGCTTGTAAAGTTAGTTTTTCTGCATTAAAATGCATAAGAGCCTAATATTACTCTTCTATTACGCAATCATAATCGAGTATGTTCTAGTAAATTCCACGGATGGATCTCTCTGGAACCTTGCACGGTGTTCTTCGAAGACTATAAAAGCAGCGGGCTCCCCCAGTTCAGTGTGAATCGAGCTCCAGATGAGTACGCTGCTTTGCTCTGTGCGATAGAAGTGATATTTTCGCGTGCCATTTTGAAGCTTCGTTCTTAAGTGCTGTGTGTAAATTCTTCATTGCTGAGTCTTGAGGTACTGTTTACGAAATCCCTCGTATATTTCCACCGAATTTTTGACTGTGGTAGTGTTTTATTTTGTGTGAGAAATACAGCATTTGTTAAAGCTTCTGCACAAAGCGGACTGTTAAAAGTACATTACTGGCTGATTGTGCTTGTGAATTTTGTTACGACAAAGTTCTAGAAGCTTTAAAGTTTGTGTTCCATCCTGACATGTGGACTCTTTTCTATATCTTTCTACACCTACTGGACTTTAGATCGACCAACTCAGAAACTAGCAGAGATTTCTGCAACATTTTGTGTCAGAAGTGGGATTCGAACACACGCCCACATTCGTGGACCAGAAAAATGGAAGACCTTAGAATAGATAGGTAGAAAAATTGAAACCGGATAAAAACCGCTCGAGACTAGATGAAGGCCTGATTGGAAGAGTTGAAAGCCGCACGCGATGAAATGAAAACTGGATTGGAAGAAATAAAAGCAGCACACGAAGATATGAAAACCGGTTTGAAGAAAGTTGAGAAGAATCAAAAGGAAATGGAGAAAAGAGTCGCTCCTAGAAGAAAGTCAAGCGGAAAACGTGAAAGAATTACAAGAGAATGTGAAAAGTTTGAAAGAAAATGTAATACTAAAATACTAAAATTATTTTAATCGCACTAGTGCCTGAACACTAACTCCGATTGTGTTGAATGAAATTATTTAAACGCTTGTTATCAAGTGTCGATCGTGTGGAGTCGATCCAGAGGGACATTCATCCATTTCAAGCACAATACCGTCCTGCCATATAGTTAGGTAATTGTCGGACCACGGTCACGTGCCTCCCTCAAAAATTACACCAAAGTAGGGAAGCTTGGCGACTTTTGGAGTACGCGTGTATGTATTTAGCTCGCATATCTCATTAACTGTTAATGATAGAATGTAGAAATTTCACATATAAGATTGTTGTTACATCTATTGTGCACCTCGATATTTGGTTTTAATCTACTGGAGAGTTTAATTACAGGACCACCCTAAAGAACTTCAATCCTTATGTCTATGGACATCTTCAATATATTACGTCTGTAGTCAGTCATTGTTTGGTCCATGCTCAAAATCTCGCCATTTGTCATCGACCTAGGCGAGTTTTGCAGGAATATCTCCAAATTTGGAGCCAAAAATAATTTTGTATTTCGCATAACTCTAAAACTTTTAACTGTAGAATGTTGAAATTTTGTATTTAGAACTATTGTAACATCTAACTGTGCATCTCTTTTTTGATTGAAATCGACGGGGTAATTTGTTTACAGGGTCACCCAAATGACTTTAAATACATTAAGGTGTATGGATGCATTCAATTCATTGAAAGTCTGTGGTCAATTACTACTTTGGCTATCCCTAAAATCTCGCAAACTATCTCAAGCTTGTCGGCTTTTGGCGAAATATCGCCAAATTAAGTGTAAAAAACAATTTTTTCAAATTGACCCCAGCTTGGCGATATCGGAAATATTTAGCTAGAAATCGCTAAACCTTAATTGTAGGATTTTATCTCTTTCAAACAAAATAAGTTTAAATGAAGTGCACCGAAAATATTTTTGATTTAATAGACGTGCAAGGAAGTCATGTGGTATCCACATCTGATTTTTTTTCTTTTGTAGAAAATACTTTCGATATAATTAAAAAATAATTTTTTTAAATATTTCAATTTATTTATTTATTAGTTAGTTGACAAGTTCATTCATTAGTTTTCTATTTTTCAGGTATTTTTTTTATTTCTTCACCATTAGGGTAGGTTTTAACCCCTTTAGCCCCCTTCGTGGGTGCTCCTATCCCGAATTACCCGAATATGAGAAAATTAGATAAGAACTGGATAACGCTCTGTTTATCAAAAATCACTGCTTTATTAAATCCTACATAGAAATTGGGCGATTATTTTGGTGCATCCCAAGACACTTAGTATATAGGAAAGGAAAATCATTGACGAATCTGATAGTACCACTATTCATAATGAACTGGAGCGAAGAATATTGCTATTGCGGTCGCACATGTATGAAGTTCATTGCTAGAAAGTAAGCATAACTAATTTAAGGAAAAAAGTTTCGGTTAAGTTTCTATATTTTATTACGGTCTTACACGTTGAGAAAGACCGGGGAAGTGGGTGGGGCGACTTCTGGACACAGAATAAAACAAAGCAAGGTGGCCTGGCCCCCTGACTAAGAGGCAAAAGGGGCAGATGCTCTCATTCCCTATAAGGACGAGAAAAAAATGAATCATTGGTCAGATTGCGAGACGCTTTGCTTGCAAATGCGTTCTATGATAAGCCCCTCGATCTTTTTTTTTTTTTTTTTTTTCTGGATCCGCCACTGCAACTAACGAAGCTATGACTAGCCACTTTCGTCACTTTCTTCTAGTCACTCTTGTCTTGCCGTTAAGTCCTAAATGAACGTCATTTTATTAGTCAGAGGGTTGAATTATTTCATTTCAATTCTTTTTCAACAAGCCATTGGAACAAATTCAAGTAATTAATGACGTAAAAGCTCTTGTAACTAAAAGGAGGAAACAACAACTTTAACAACTTTCGAAGGTCAATTCATCCGATTTAACTTTATTTTTCCCTCTCTCTCTCTATAAACTTGCCGCGTGAACGCATTTTAGCCGAATGCTGTAAAAAGTAGTTGAGGCATGATTCTTTTTTTCGTTTCTAGAAAAGCAATTCGGGCGTGAATCCTAGCTTAGAGGTTAGCGCTCTCGCGGGCAAACGTGCATCTGGGTGAGTCACAGTTGCAAGCATAGCAACAGAAGGCTAATTTTGTGGAATATTGTGTTCTAGTAGTCACGATCAAGTATATCGGCTGCTTCCAAAGGTAAGTGAGACAACATTATTAGAGTTCGATACAGTATGTGTAATGTTTGTAGTTGGCGAGGGGGGGTTGAAATGAGAAATATATCAGCCAAAAGCCCATTGCTTTTTATACCGATAAAGCCTTTGCTTAATTGTATTACTGTTTAGTCCAGCCGTGTTCATTTCAGCCTGTTTATAATGAAGTTATCGTCCACATAAAAATTGTAAACAATTTTCGGTCAACTCTTCTCTATAGGCCGGGCTGCATTTAGGTTCATGCCGTCCATAGTCAAAATTAAAATATATCGCCCCCAGCATGCTCTTTTTACTTTCCGAACACGTACCATGTAAGGAAAGTATTGTAATCATGAAAAAATTGACTTCGAGATTTTGGTGTATTTACACATTTTGAGGTCTTCTGAATTCATTTATGCTATTTTTACGAGATGTATGTATGTATGTATGTGCGTATGTGCGTTTGTGTGTATGTGAGTGAACACGATAGCTTTTAAACGGGCATTCGATAGAGCTCAAATTGGGTATATATGTTATAAACCACCGTCGCAAGACCGGTATTGATTTTGGCGTGTATAGGACTTACAGTTTTTTTACAGGGCTACGACAAAGATTTCTTTTATATTATGGCCTATGAGGGGGGAGAATTCTTGAAAGTGCGCTTGCATTTAAACGGTACATTCGAATTTGAGCTCAAATTGTGCATATATGTTATAAGCCACCATCGTAAGATCGGTATTGATTTTGAAGTGTATAGGACTTATAGTTTTCTACAGGGCTACGACAAAAATTTCTTTTACATTATGGCATATGGGAAGAAATTCTTGAAAGTACGCTAGCGTTTAAACGGTGCATTAGATGAGCTTCAATTTGGTAGATATGTTTGAATTATCCATCAATTAAAATTTATTTAAATACTTGGTAATGATCTTAATCGTAAGTGTTCGGAAAGTCGAGTGGAGTACTCCAGATTTTTTAATTTATATACATAAATGCATTATTAGTGAGCGGTCAGTTTAAGAAATTTATTTTAGAAGGAAATATTGACGTAAATTTAAAGGGCAATAGCTAAGAAATTTTTTTGGAAGTGGTTTGATGCTTCTAAGGGATAAATTTTTAATGAACACATATAATTCATGTTCACTTGTATAGCGGGGTCGGCATTGATAGTTATTCTCCCGGGAAAATGATTTATGACATTAAAAGTGACCAGTCTGAACGAAGGGGATGTATTCGCGGGAGTAAATACTTTTAATGTTGACTAAGGGTGTGTGTGGACCTTTTCCACCTTCCTATGTCTTGTCGAGAACAGCGAGGAATAAGCTGATTCAAACTTCAAAATTGCATTTTGAAGTTTTAAATTGAATCTTTTTCTTGAATCTGTCTTGGAGATTTTTGTATCTTTTTCAAGTAATTGAATACTGTGAATATTTTTAACAAAACTGAAACATTTTCCCAATCAATCCATTTCTGTACAGTAACATAGAACCACATAAAAAAAAACGAGTTATTGAAATAAATATTTTTATCCTTTCAAGCTGTTAAAATTATCTTTCTATTTGTATTAGAGATACTTTTTAATTTGTCAATTGCCCCTTGAATCGATTATTATTATTATTATTATTATTATTATTGTTGTTGTTGTTGTTGTTGTTGTTGTTATTTTGTAGTTAAGATATAATTTTGTTCTCTAATAATGACAAGATGGTGATGTCTGAACAGTGATCCTAATTCGGAACTTGACTTCTCTCATACAGTAATACAACACATTTGTGAAAGAAACACATACTAATTCCCCTCTCTCTTCCTCTCCCCCACACCCCCACACCCCACTACAGTCTTGCAACAAATCTGCAAAACTCTTTTTAAAAATGGATTCTATTGGAAAAATAGTTCCTTTGAGATTAAATTTTATGTAAAAAGAAATATGTTGTCTTATATATTAGAGAAGAGAAAGTTCTGTTGTAAGTTTTACAGCTATCTGAATGCAACATATGAAAATGGATTTCAGTAACGTTTTTCTCAAAAGTAACAGCTTGTTTAATCCTTAAAAAAATTTCATTTCCCCCCCCCCCTTAACTTTATGAAATAATATAAATAAAATTTCTGTGTATATAGCGTTGCCAGGCGTCCGGATAAAGCCGGACCTGGTTTGGCGACATGGCCACCCTATCTCTGAAGAGATTAAAAAATTCTGGCAGTTAGAAAGCCTCGGAATCGAATCTGAAATTGAAACTTCTGATCCACTTGGCGACAGAAGCTTGAAAAAAAATATGAAGTTAGTGTCGTACACCAAAATAAAACATAAAGTACAATTGCCTTGAAAATCTGAAATTAGATTTGATGAGAGATTGATGAGAGATTTGAGATTTGATTTGTTAAAGACAATTGGGAAATCGCTCTCGAAAGATTTTCTACACTCAATTATAAGTTTCGAAATGACTGAACTTTGTTTTCAGAATATAAAAAGGACACTGATGACCCTCTCGCCCCAAACATCATCGAGCCGATTTATGAAAATGTTGAACTTGAATAAATATCCAGAGTTTTATTTGCCCCGCAGGGCTGTAATACGCGAAGATCGAGAAAAAGCAGAGTTAGACTACCCTACTAGCATTTTTGCTCGGCCTACCACCGGCCACGCAGCCAGCCGATGACGGCCCGAGCAAAATTGCTAGTAGGGTAGTTTTCGATGAGTCGAGTCACAGTACTATAGCATCAACTATGTAAATATTATGTATATTTTTAATTAAACAGCATTAGTCGAAAAGGTCACCTCTCTTCGAGTGATCATTTGAATATTTGGATTCCCTACCTTGGATGAACCACCGACGTTAGTTTCGTGTTGTTCTCCGAAAGTGTCTTTTGTTGCAGATGCAGAAGGGAAAACCACTGTCATTGCGTCCTTGCAACGATGGGAGCGAACAGGTTTCTTTCACTGCGTCCATTCCGCAACATATTTCCTCCCAAGAGTCGCCCTTGGCAAATGCGTGCTTTACCTGCCATACACACGACACTGTTTTAAAATGAGCGATTAATTTACGGCCGATTAGGATTTAATGGACCTCCAGATGGCTGAAGGTCACGGGTTCGGGGCCTGTCGATCTACAGTCTGGATTTTTTTCCAGATGTAAAGTGAATTCGCATTAGAAGCCTAAAAAAGTCCTCCAGACCATTCGGTAAGCAGATGCCCCTAGTGTAGGCTTGCCACAACAAAAATGTCTTTCGTTGATTCTTTTTCCGGTAATGGGAATTTGTTGAATCTAGTGGAAGTAGCGTTGCCAGGCGTCCGGATAAAGTCGGACATAGTTAGGGTTTTTGATTGCGTGTCCGGCAAAACTTAACGCTGTCCGGTTTTTGTTAGGCTTTTTACTGGTGACTTTGGCTGATTAGTAATAAAGTACTTGAACTGATTTGGCATTCGATGTTATTTATATTCGATGTATTTTCATTAGAATTTAACAAGATTCATGGAAATAATAAAAAAAGCTTGATTTTACATACAATTTTTTGTCGTACCTATTAATACTGAGACAAAATATTGTAGGCTGTCCGGCCTTTTAACCCAAATGTCCGGCCAAACTAGATGGTCTGTCCGGCTATTTGGTTTGGCGACCTGGCAATCCTATGTGTATAAAATTTCTGTGTGACGGAATATTGCGAGAATTTTTTCACAAACAGAACAGGAAAACTTCTTTTCGAGGAATTTAGTTTTTCAAAACATAAAGAGCAAAAGCAAAACTATGTCTGAAGTATAACCAGCTAGAAAAAAAGGTTTAGTGAAAATCAATTGGATAAAAAGATAATGCCTTTTAGTGTAAAATGCGGCGAATTTAAATACAATGCTTTGATTTTTAAGATGGCCTGGTTAATAAAACTACTATCGGGCCTAGTTAAAAAAAAATGAGGAATATCGAAAACGGCCGTGCATTACGTGGCGACTTTTTTGTACTCGAGTTTTGTACATGGCAATGCATATATGAGAATTTCTGACATGAAGGTAAAATCAGAGTACAACTCGTGGGGGCAAAGCCATTGCTAACACTTTTATTAGGGGGGGGGGGGGAGATGTCGATAAACTGCCAAGTCCTGTTTTTACCTACTTACTTAATTTTTTATCAACTATATTACTCACTTTTTACGTTTGTCAACTGGATTTGCGTAATTTTGCCAAGTGTATCAGAAACAGAAAGTAAATTATCGTTTTCGTTAAAAGTTTTTCACGATTTTCGCCAAGTTTTATAGAGTTTTGCGAGTGTTAGGGGGGAGAGACCCCCCCCTTTAGCAAGGGCCCTGTGTAGGGGTTGAGGTGGGGGATGGGGCCTGGGAAGCAGAGATATAAGAGAAACAGCATAAATGCTTGTAGAACTCCAGCCTATCCAACTATATTTGTTATCCGGCCAACCCTTCCGCCACATTAGGCTGGAAATTAAGTTCACTATATATCTATTTCTGGAGACTCTGCCAATGATGATGAATCAATTCATTATACCGGGTGTTTCAGACAGGCCATTTGATCAGTGCGGTATTTTTCTAAATATTGACTTCAGCATTATATTTATCACTTGCAATATAATTAGGAAAGTTTTCTAGCGACATGTATCTATTATTACTAGTGATAGCAAGTGGTCGATATTTGACCGTAATTTGAAAATGTTAATCCGAATACAATATAGTATTTATATATACAGAATTAAATATACAAAAGCATCAATATAATAAAAAGAAATTTGTATGCTAGCATTTGGAGTAGTCACAATTGAATCGGTGAGTGCAGAAACCACCTCAGTCACAAACAGGAAATTTTTTTCAGGAGAGAGAAAAAACTTCATAAAAATTCATAAAACTTCAAAAATTAGGTAATATTTGCATGACAGAAACATAAATGCATGTTATGACAGGGGAAAAAATATTTGAAAGTTTAAATATTTGAAAATTTGGAGGAGTTATGAAGTTTTTTCTCTCTTCTGAAAAAAATTTCCTTTTTGTGACTGAGGTGGTTTCTGCACTCACCGATTCAATTACTTGGTGATTTTTCACTTGATCCCGGCTAACCGAAAAAAAAAAAAAAAAAAAAAAAACCAAACAAACCCCTGAAAGTCAAGGAATTCAAAAACTCTACAGGATAGTTACTGATTTCACTGTCGTCATAGAAAATTATTTTCCCGTAGTTATGGTGATTTGTTCTCTGTGCTCCAGGTATTCGATTAGGTCATCATTTTTATGTTTTAAAATCTCTGACTTCAACATGTTCCTCAGAGTATATGTTTTAGGAAATATTTCCATACACTTCATTGATAAAATTATTTTAATCTCCTATTAATTGATGAGGTATTTCAATAATATTTTTGGCGAAATGTGCTTTAGTATGCTTGCTGGCGATTGTCAGCAATTCGTCAAATTGGCGGATTTCTGTGGAACGTCTCTAAGATTGCAACCTGCCCTGTTCTGTTCGTTTTTATACAAGCTTTAAAAGATGGAATTTACAACACTTGGCGCTTTAATCGCCCGTCTGAAAAAGTCACCAAATAGAGGGCAAAATCACATTTTAGTCATATTGGTGTTTTATAAAAGTGGGGGATAATTTTATTTTTGCAAATTTTGTTGGAATACTGGTAACCCTTAAGTATCGTTGTAACTTATTGTTGTTATTTCAAAACTGACACAACAATGGAACCATCGCCCGATTTGGCGCAAAACATTGAGTGCCAATTTACTTCTCTAATTTTTTACAGCGCATGGAAATGTTATACATAATTTTTAATCATTCGCACAAACACCTACATACGAA
Organism: Cheiracanthium punctorium; assembly: GCA_038373885.1. NCBI lineage: Eukaryota > Metazoa > Arthropoda > Arachnida > Araneae > Cheiracanthiidae > Cheiracanthium > Cheiracanthium punctorium. The sequence continues at coordinate 33,874 of JAWZYV010013279.1, forward strand.
CTTTAACTGTGCCGAATTTTGCGCTCATCCGTACGCGCTATGTACTGTAAAGGGACACAAAGATTTTGCTTAGCGTATTTATATATAGATAGATGTCATATTTTTGTTAGTTATTTCATTGCCAGAAATTTTATAACAGGCTATATATTTCCAAAAAGCACAGAAAAAGTAATTTTTTTGGGTGACTGTAGGCGTAATGAATCAAACGACGAATGAGTCGTTTGTTAATTTAAAAGGTCATTTGCGAAGAACTGCTTATTCATAAATAAAATATTTAACTTTAAAGTTATTCTAAAGTTCTTTAGCAATTATCGCCAATGACTAAGGGGAAATTCTTAAATTTCAAAAATATAAATTAAATTCAAAATGAAAGAAAATTGTACGATTCAGGTGTGCATGGAAAAATGATTGATGATCTGTGCTATCATAATTTCAGTGTTAATACTGTCTGTTTGGACTTTAAAGGGGCCCCACCACGGCCGAGTAGATAAGACACTAAGCATAATAGATGGCTGAAGTGTGAAGGACCAGGGTTCTGGCTTGCCGCGCGGTTGCCGATCTAACGGTCTAGAGATTTGGGTGGTTTTCTCCAGATGTAACGTGAATACACGTTACAGCTCTAAAAAAGTCTTCCGCCCAAGACAACTCCTACCTAGGCAGACACTTCTAATGTAGATTTGCTTTAACACACACACACAAAATTGGATTTTAAAAAGTGTTTCGGAAGTTGGAAAGAAATTTTTGTTTTAGTTTCAGTTTTTCATAGTTTCATAGACAAAACCATTAATTCTTTGTATGTTTCACCAACACAAATCTTGGTTGATTAAAATTAAACCAGTATAATTACCTGCATCTGAATTACGCTTTAAAGGATTTCATTAAAACAGGACATGTGATTCTGTTTGCATAATTTTGAAAGATATGATTACGGACTGTAATGACTGTAAGAAATTTAATAAATAAATGAACAAGAAATAATGTAAAATAAGTTAATAAGTCATTAAAGCTACCTAATATTTAAAAAAATTATCATTGTGTATAAATTTTAGTGTCTCCTTAAATGACTTTTCAAAGGTCGGATTTCATTTTTCTCGTTTTCTCTTGCTTACAAGATCACCCTAGAATGTCGTCTTTTCAATTGTTTTATAAATATACTGCCTCCCATAAAAATTATTTTATCAAAAGTAAGTGCATGTCAATAGAAAAATTTTTCTAATTGGAGGGGAGGTATATAGGGCTAAACTCAAAATCATAATGATTAACAACGAAACTATATTTTACAAATAATTTATTGTGGCTAAATTTTAGAACAAGAATTGCATTTAATGTTTGCCAAGATTCTTTAAATCACGATAAAATATTGTTTGTGTCTTTGGAAAATCCTTAAGTGGAACAATACTGTAATATTGAAAACATTATTACTGAAATGTGAAGAAACGTGACTGATATATAACTTAAGAAATACACTCTATAACAAATAAATCGACGCACCAAGAAGGAGGTGTCAGATTGAGACGAAAATTGGTGGATAGGAAGACAATCTACAGAATAGTAAATGATTAAAATTTCAGAACAATTGAATAATTTATTTCAGAGTTACAGTAAAAAGTTCAATAAGGTGTTGACCCGCTGCTAGCCTGGATACAAGCTGCCACACGGCGTGGCATAGACCGATAAAGCTCCCGGATGGTCTCCTGCGGTATTTCCTGCCAAATTCGCTGAAATTGTCGAACGAGGTCATCAACAGTCCGTGCCAGATGCAATCGCCTTCCCATCATATCCCAGACATGCTCGATGGGAGAGAGATCTGGCGATCTGGCAGGCCAAGGAAGAGTTTGACAAGCTTGCAGACAGTTTAGAGCAACACGAGCCGTATGTGGTCTGCATTGTCCTGCTGAAAAACCAGCCCAGGGCACTGCAAAAGGAACGGTAGCAAAACATCTCTTAGGATGTCGTCCACGTACCGCTCTGCAGTAAGTGTACCTCTAATGACGACCAAAGGGGTCCGGCTGTCAAAGGAAATGGCACCCCAGACCATAATGCCTTGTTGAGGGCCGGTGTGGCGTGCAATAGTGAAAGCAGGATCCCCCCGCTGCCCTGTGCGTCTCCAAACACGCCTTCGATGATCGTCAGGACACAGTTGGAAGCGGGATTCGTCGCTAAAGACTATACGTCCCCAGTCGGCATCATTCCAACCTAATCGAGCCCTGCACCACTGTAATCTGGCTCGGCAGTGTGCAGTGGCAGGTGGCTTAACGGTCGGCGCGAGCGTAGATTTCGCTCTCTCAACCGTCTGTGAATGGTCATGATGGACACTGGTGTTTGGGTTGAACGTCTGATGGTTGATAGAGGTGAAGAAGGTGCTGTGACAGCTGATCGGACCATCACTCTGTCCTCACGATCTGTTGTAGCCCTAGGTCGAACGCTACCATCCTGACGCTGCACTCTGCCATTTTCCACCCATCCTTGCCAGCATCTTCGAATCGTCGCATCGCTTCGATTCAAATGACGAGCGATTCTCCGATTAGTCCAACCGGCCTCTTTCAATCCAATGATACGACCTCTGTCGACCTCAACTGACAGTTGCTCGTAATGAGCACGAATCCTGCAGCGAGGCATTTTTTAAGTTGTTGAAAGGTCATCTGAATTGCAATCAAACCGAAAGTTTTAACAACCGTTGAAGAACTGCTCCTTATATACGTCTGCTGAATGCGCAGTTCCGATGCGCTAGAGATCAAACTATTCATTCATTGGACACCAAATTTGAATCATTTGCATATCTGTTCAAAACATTCATGCATACGAAATTTCAAAGCAATCGGATGATTGTTTCTTGGTGCGTCGATTTTTTTGTTATAGAGTGTATAACGATTGCAAAAACAGAATCTGTTCAATGGAATACTTTTTTAAACAACCTTTTTAATAACCATATTTCCGTTGGAACGATCTACAATGAAAGTCCAAATTATCTTATTAATTTGTTGAAATGATTGTTGTTTTACAAATTTCTTGTGTGACGATGACAGTTCGTTACAACGATTGTTCATGGTTTATCTGGTTTTAAATTGTCAAATAGGTCCCCACCATGGACAAGCGGATAAGACACTGAATATGGCAGATTGGTTGACGGGTGTATTTAAGAGATGGGAGGGTTATGGGGTCTGAACTCCCACCCCTCTTAGTCAACGAAAAAATGCTAATTTTGGCAGAATATCTACCTGTAAATCCTTGTATTTTAATGGGTAAAAAAAATTACTGTACAGATTAAAAATTTGTAATGTAGTTGAATTTTTTAGAAGTTATTTATAGTGAAACTGAAGTCAATCAAATTTTACATTAAAAGGGGTACCCCCCCCTCTCGCCCATAGTTGAACCTTTCCCACGTAAAAGCTATAGCTATGTCTGTGATGGTTGAAGTGTGAAGGTCTTGTGTTCGGGCCTACTGCAAATCCAACTCCAGATGGTGTTAATGAATGTTTTTCATAAAGACCGTTCTCTTTAAGTATTGTTTTCATTTTTAACACTTAAAAAACTTATGTTTTTCTTTAAAATATGTGAATAAAATTTAAATCGTTACTATTAAATTACTTATATTTAATATTTACACTATGTACACTTTCTTATAAAAATTTTTTTTCTACTATATGTTGTATGAGGAGAATTGTATGCTATAAACAACTACTCCTCTGCGCCCTAGTGAACGTTCGTGTAAAATTTTCACGATATATTCGTCTGTTACCTCATTGATGACCCCATTTTCAGGGAACTGGAAATGTTTACCTTCTTATTAAATACTAGCTGAAGTACCCGTTCTTCGCACGGATTGGATATTGTTAAACCAAAAAATAGAAATGGAAAATAAATAAATAAATATTAAACATATTTTTAGATTTAATCGCCTACAAAAACCGTTTTACAAGATTCGTTAGGCGTATTCTAACTATACTTGATCTTTCTAAATACTGTTTGGAATGTGCATCATAATCGTGAGTGTGCCGTATTTGTCTTTCTTGTTCCATAAAATATTTCTCCAAAATTGAAATCTATGTTAAAATTGCCTACTAAAACTGTTTTAAATCCTCGCCAGGTATATTCTAACTATACTTCACCTTTATTTGCACGAATATAGACACCAATATTCCAATTAAATAAACAGTAGGGTTAGGCAATTTCTCGACAAACATGAAAGATATCGCTAGGCTGGCTCCAATTTTGGGAACTTACATTTTTAATGCCAAATTTGCCGATAAATCACCAAAAAGTGACAAACCTTGGCGACTTTTCACGTTTAATATGGCAACCCTTGAAAAGTCATTCGCCCTTACACCAGGTAGACAAAAATTTTTGTCTGAAATTAACAGATCTCAAGAGCTAAAATATACGTGAAGAATACCTTTTTTTGTCAACTACCTCCTATTGAGGGCGATTTTTGTCGATTTTTGAGATTGAAAAATCTTGAAAAGGATGTTTATGAATTTGTGTTTACATTAAAATCTTGAATTAAAAAGGTTATCTTAATCTTCGTTGCTAATACTCATCTTAAAGTAAATAAAAAACTTTGTAAAAAACACACATAAGATGTTATAGGTAAAAGGATACGTACGTTTCAGCCAAAAATTGTTTTGGCCTTCTTCAGTCCAAGCCCTTCGTTGCAAGCAACACAGGGAACTGAAAAGAGATAAAACAAGCAAGATGTTGCCACAAGGGGCAAAGAAAAGTCGAACAAAACCACGGAGAGGGGAGAAAAAAAATATAAATAAAATAAGGGAAAGGAAAGAAGCACAAAAATACAGAAAAAGGAATAAATAAATAAATAAATAAATAAAAAAGGAACACACGAATACAAACACACACACACAAAAAGAGAAAACAGAACAAAACAAAACAAATAGAACACATTTTTTTTTTTTTAATTAAAAACCACGAACAGGACAGCACAAAATAAATATAAATTTATATTTATTTTGTGCTGTCCTGTTCGTGGTTTTTAATTAAAAAAAAAATGTGTTCTATTTGTTTTGTTTTGTTCTGTTTTCTTTTTTTTGTGTGTGTGTGTTTGTATTCGTGTGTTCCTTTATTTATTTATTTATTCCTTTTTCATTTCTGTATTTTTGTGCTTCTTTCCTTTCCCTTATTTTATTTATATTTTTTTTCTCCCCTCTCCGTGGTTTTGTTCGACTTTTCTTTGCCCCTTGTGGCAACATCTTGCTTGTTTTATCTCTTTTCAGTTCCCTGTGTTGCTTGCAACGAAGGGCTTGGACTGAAGAAGGCCAAAACAATTTTTGGCTGAAACGTACGTATCCTCTTACCTATAACATCTTATGTGTGTTTTTTACAAAGTTTTTTATTTACTTTATTGTTTAACACCAGTATTTTGAGTGTTTTTTTCGTCGTAATACTTATCTTAATTTTCGTTGTTATGAATTTGTGTTAACCTTAAAAATCTTGCATTAAAATGTAATCTTAATTTTCGTTCGAAACATGAAGACAAATATGAAACAACGTTTTGGGCCCTTACACCAGTTTGGACACGAATACTAAAAAATCCCGAAAACAACTTTTAGGCATTCGTGTTCGCTACATTTAAAAAGAAGAATTTTATGCCTATCCCTTTTTCCTTTCGAGATACGAAGGCAAATTTGAAAACAACGTTTTGCTCCCCTTATCCTCGTTTTGATGCGAATTGTGAAAAATCTTGAAAATGATTTTAAGGCATTTTTGTTCACTATATTTTAATGGAAGAATTAAATTTATATATATTTACTAGCAGCATGGCCCGGCGTTGCCCGTGCAATGGTAGGCAAATGCCCATTGAACTTATATATAGATTGTAAAGGGAAGGAATGTGAATCCTCACGCTTCAATGATAAAAAAAAGGACATGAGACTTCTCGCTGCAACGAAAAAAAATGAAGTAGGCACCTTATAGCGTACAGAGGTTACTGAGAATTAGACGTGGATAGGCTTGAATGTGAATCCTACCGCTACAATGATAAAAAAACGACATGGGACTTCCCGCTGCAACAACAACAACAACAACAACAACAAAGAACACGGCACCTGATAGCTTACAGAGGTTACCGTGAATTGGACGTGTCTAGGCTTCTCCCCTTCTACCTGTCTGTGTTCTAACAGTCTTTTATCGCTAATACTTAAGCAACTACTAAAAACAAATAGAATCCAGTCGTCGGTATGAGATTGTAAAGGGAAGGAATGTGAATCCTCCCGCTGCACTGATAAAAAAAAGGTACACGGGACTTCCCGCAGTAACGAAAAAAAAAAAAAAAAAAAAAAAAAGGAAATGAACAATGGACTTGCCAGCGTACAGTGGACGTAGCTAGGCTATTCTCCTTCTACCTGTTGTGTTCTAATAGTCATTTATCACTAATACTTGCGCACCTCATATACTAATTATTTTTTATTTCAAATCCAGTAAGAATCACTGGAGGCAAATCATTGGGCATAGATACAGTAGATAAGAACTTAAATAATGATAGATGAATTAAAAATCCGGGTTTTTATAATTATTTTATTAAAAATCTAGGTTTGTTTAGATGTAATGTTCGCAGTGGGTTTAATTTATTTATAAATATTTTATGAGGCTCTAATTATTTAGTAACTATCTTCTCGAGGAATTGATAATCCGTGTAAAATACTATCTTTAAATTCTTCAGCAGTCATACTTCCTAATGCAACGATTTCAAATAAATCCCGCATGTTTGTTTATTTCTGACGGATTCTCCTTTTAAGTGCAAGAACGACCTTGAGAACGTACACCATATGAAAAAAAGAACACCGTCAGTTGTCTTGGAAACGCTTCATCCCCACTTACACACCACACCTCACACAGGACACAGGACGAAAGGGGGGGGGGGAAATTTGCTGTTTCTTCAATCACGGAAGGGAATTTTAACCTGTGATGTTTTCAGAAAAAAAAATCATATAAAAAAATCTAATAAACATTTCTGCACGGTTCAAAATTTAAAAGAGGGGGAAATAAATGTTTAATCAGCGGTAAAAAGATGGAAAATTTTTGCCCAATAGGTTTTTCGATGCGACAGTTTAAAAATAGCATATTTTTAAAAGCCGTACATTTTCTTCGAAACAGGATTTCTTTAAAAAAATTCCCAAAAATCGGCAAATGAAGTACGATTTTGTAACAAATTTTATTTGAAAAAGAAAACTCTGTAGTTTTCGATGATATAAAAAACTATAGTGTTCGGACGAAAATTTAGCTCAGGATAACGTAGAATGCGAGAAAAATGGCCCCAAACCTTACAAAACATAAAATAACTCAAAATTTATTAATACGATTAATTTCATTTTTACGGCATTAGCCTTCTCTTGTCCTATTTAGTCAGTGTGCCAAATTTGGTCCAGATCCGTCCAGCGGCCTGGACGCGTATTGCGAACAAATAGGCAAACTTTCCTCTTTTATATATATAGACTACGTTTTATTCTCATAAATATGTATAAGTAACGTAAACTCATTAATTCCTGTTATGAATACATAACTTATTGAGATATCTTTAATTTAATGTTAAAATACATTTTTCTTTTTAAAAATACCTGGAAGTATATAATGTAATTAAAACTTTAAACTTTTCGAAAAATAATTATAATCCTGCAGTGATTATGTATCAATATCTAACGATTGAAAAAGATCTTTAAAATATGTTATTAAACTAATATTCTGAAATAGCAAAGAATAAGCGAGTGAACGGTAATAAACTTGCAACGGGAAATTTATTAAACTAAATAATTTTTGTATTTTCTTTCAGGGGGTCAATGTCTTTCACGAAATTATATTGCCTTCGGAAATACTCTGTTTATAAATGAAACCGTTTTATTCAGTTTGACTCCTGAAAACCTTTTATTAAGCGGATGGTTCTAATGACTTCATCTTCCTGGCAAGAGTGGACGGTAAGTTCAGACTTTTTTTTTTTCTGGACATACGTAACTTGTAAATCGTTACAATTTGATGATGATATTTCATGAAATTTATCTCTTATTTATTATTCCCTATTCAAAGCAATATATTATTAAAAGATTTTAAAAAGAGTTAAATGACCCGAGTTTATCTGTCTGCCTATATGTCTTTTCGTATTTTAATCTGCTCAAGAAATGTCTTTTAAGATAATTCAATACAAATTCATGTTATACGAGACGATTTCGGAAAGTAAAGATATACTTCACTGTTAGCAGTAAAGTGAAAGTTTCTGTGATCCCGTTGGCTAGTGCTGGTCCTATGTATTTTTCTAAGTGGTGCGAAGTATAAGAATCCCCCCCCCTTTCACACATACACTTTTATAGCTGGAAAAGTCTTTTGAGGGATAAGGAATGAATTTTTTTCACGGGAAGTGTTGATCTTTGGTACAGAAAAATTCATGTCACAATACAGTACTTAACATGATATTTTTTTGAATAGGTCGGGCCGGGGACTTAGAGTTCTAGTACATAAACACGCAAATATATATATACACTGTAAGAAATACCAGTAATTTTACCTCACACATTGCTGTAAAATAATACAGCACAAGTGCTGCAGCTTTGGAATACAGCACTGTGTGTTATAAATCCACTCATGAAATGATATAATGACGTTGATAAGCCAATCACGAAGAACCTTGTACAACAAATTGACACAGTCTTTACATCACAACGTGTTGGCGTTACGTTTACCCACACATTGTGATGTAATCTAGGAAAATATTTTTTGCAGTACATACATATAATATATATAAAACTAAATATCCTCTTAAAATTCAAATTTTCTATTAGCTCCCTTCAAAATTCTATCGGTTTGACAACTTTTGGTTTCATATGAAGTACTTTTCACGGGATCTAAATTTAATAAAACACAATTGATACATCTCCAATCAGTCTCCCGTCTCATAGTCTCCAGAGTTCTCAGGAATTTCCAGGGGCTATGAGATGAGGGCATTTTATTTCCCAATTAAATCGCACCTATTTTTGAAACATGTGACTAACTTATAAATTATGTGACCCTAAATAAGAAAAGTTACAACACCACCAAGAAAACAGATTTTTTGTGACCTCTGTAACCAGATAAATATGCTTGAAAAGTTGTTAAAATTTTAATAAAATGGGTTAAGCCAGGAGTGTTGATTAGTTTATGTCGCTGGTCACAGCCACGAGGATATCGGGAGTGCTCCAGTGCCCCGCGGATTATCAACAAGCAGAGGCCGGCCGGGCCCATATCTCAACGTAAAACACGTCAACATAAACACTTTGTAAAAGTAAGAAGTTGTTAATGTAGTTTATAAAAAAATAAATAAGTTGGTAAAAACTGACATTTGACCTGGTAGTTTATCGACATCTGCCCCCCCCCCCCCCCCATAAAAGTCTTCGGAATGGCCCTGGGTACCTTACTTCAATTTTCGAGAGTTACGTAAATAACATAAAATCTTTTATGGAAGCTTTCCTTTTATGATCGGTGATGGAATGAAATATTTTAGTTACACTTTTATATGCTTTTAATTTAGAAGAAAGAAGAAAAAACTGTATTCAAATATTTGATGATCAATGTCATCAACATTTTAAAATTGTCCTTTTTCCTTTTATTTATTTATTTAATATTTTTTTATGTAGATTTTCTTTCTACAGTAGGACAAGTTTTTGATCATTGGGAAAGGGAAGAATTGGCACAGAAACACTTTATTAAGCAATAGCGAGTTAAAAACTCGTAATTTTATTTTGCATTCAGTTGAGAAAGCTTCAAAAGCTGTAAATTTACTTTTCCAGTCAACATTTTCATTGTGAGAAATAAGCAAGAAGAAACAGAAAATTCGAGTCACGGGCTTACTTTCTGAGAACTGCCTTAAAGGAAAATAGTGCAATCGAAAGAAGCCAGCAAATTATCGTCACATGATCTGAGTGTGCACGATTATGTGCAAGGACTTTATTTCAGAAAGGACAGGAAGTATAAGAAACTGAGCTTGAGCTATAATTTCCGGACACTTTTTTTTTTAAATCTTTGCTGAAAATTCAATAAAGCATTTACGATGTCAAGAGAAGTGCTCTACAAAATCTATTGTGTCTAAAATGTTAGACTATTTCTTTTAGCCAGTTTGTGCACAAATTCCGATGCATTATGTTTTATCATTAAAAAAAAAAAGTTAGATCTTGTGTGCTTCAACCTGCGGTATTTTTGTCTTTTTCCATACAGTTATCTTTAATTCAATGTAAATAAAATACTGAACGAGAAATAAGCTTTTCAATATCAAAACATAGAAGATAAAATATTCTAATTCCTCTATTACAGCACGCAATTAAACTGGTGCTTTTCAGTATGATGTGGAAATTTTCGAATACCTTTAATTTTTCTATACAGACGTAAGACGTATCGAAGAATATTTTTAAAATATACCGATAATTTTTTATTGAGAATTCCACTGTTATATTTTTATATTAATGTTCCTCCCAAAATTTGCTACAGCCGTTTCAAATGTTCTTAGATGTTTTTTCCTTAAATTTTAAAATCAAGCTCCAACTCAGCTTCAGCTTCAAAGTTAAAGAAAAGATATTTTTAAAAACTATACTTAAGGTTTTTAAAGTTGAATATATGTACATAAACATATATATTGCAAAACAGCTAAACATACAATACATGGGGATCCAGCCAATAATCATTTATCTATCGTATGAGATAACTTTAACTGAAAATAACAAGAAATATCCAATACTTTACTGACAAAATTGAATTGCAGGTCTTAACCTATCCACATTACTCACGTAAGACTAAAAACATTGAAAAGAAAATAGAAACTGAAAAAGAAATAAAAAGAAACTTCTCATCGTTCTAGAAAATTCCCGTCGAAATCTTTTATTAATAAGAATCTTCAAATTTATGGATCAATTTATTTTTTTAAATTTCATTTAGCTTCCGGTATTCGAAATCGTCTTCTTTTTATTTATTCATTTTACGAAATGAATATGAAATAATGTGCATATTCATCATTAAAATAATAGCTTACGATTCGAGGCCGATGCCATCTTGCAAACTTGTAATTCTGCTTCCGTGGCGTATCGGTGTGCCCATAAGAAGAAAATAATAATGATCTCACCTACTTTAAATGTCCACCCTATATCCCACACTTGAAAGTATGTGGGCAGGAAATCTTCGAGTTTAACTTGTTCGTTTTTTAAATGAGGCTTTTTTACTCTTGAGAATAAACAATCATAAAAGACTTTCTTTCTCTTGTTGTTGCGGCGCTTCTGTCTCTTTGATGAAAGCGTTTAAAGCTCGCGTACTTTATTGGAATTTTTTGTAAAACAAGACAATTTAGTAACATTAACGCATTCTGAAGGAGTATATATTTTTATCGATATTTCGCATGTGTACGTCAGGTGTTTGATCTAGTATGTCCATGGTAAGTTCATGTGTGTTTTATACTAAAAGAATATTACTATATTCAATTTTTTTTTTGGGTTGAATTTTTAAAACACTTTACAACAAAATTGAAAAGTGCTTGTGATTCTTGTTTGTGTCCGTCCATCCTTCTGCCTGTCTGTCTATTCTCTAATTGTCGTGAATATGGATCGATTGCTACGAAGTTACTGTATATGTTACTCCTATGTACTATGCTCTATTGATAATAATATTTGTGATATGACTATTTTTTTTTAAGAACCTAAAATAATTCCATTATTTAAATGTTATTAATTCAACATTTTTGTTATACTGTGCATTTAATTTGACATGTTTAGCGTCCACAATCAACTCATATCATATATATTTTTAAACAAATTATGTTAGTATGCATTGAAGATGGGAAATAATGAACATTTCGTACAATCGAAAACTGCAAAACTTTATGAAGTTTTCTCCAACTGATTCATTTAAAATGCACTAACTTCTACTGGTATACACTTCTTCAGTCCAAAATAAACAATAATCCGATATCCCGGGTATAACACGCATCAGTAAAATTAGGATATATCAAGAAATTCATTTGTACCTAATTCAACTTTTTATTTACCTTTAAAAAATTATAAAGTAGAAAACTGCGTGTTTGCTTACCGACTTACAAGTACTTGTCACGTCAGACTATAAACTATAAACCAAATTAAGTAGTATATATATAATATGCTAATTTTAAAATGCTTAATTTCGGGATAATAATAAGATAGTTTACATAGGTAGATAAAATATTTATTCATAAAAACACGTATTTTCATAATATTGTATTATATTATTTCCCTAAATAGATAGGTACACCACGGTCGGCCTTTTTTACTTCCTCAATGCCCCATTTTTGTCTTTGGGTCCGCTACTGCCTCCCATGGAAAGCATCCCCTGTGAATCTATGCTTTAGCTAGAGTCGTTTTATTAAACATCCAATAATCACAAAATGGCTTTCGTATTATTCACTTTTCATGGAACTGGTTTAAATAATAAAGAAATACCGAAGTACCGAAGAACAAGAAAATTTCACATTCTGTTTCTGACGCTTGTATCGAGTTTTACAAGCAATTTAAGTAAGCCAATTCATCATAGGATTCTCATGCATAGGACCAGAAAAATGTGGCAAAAAGAGGAGTCGAAATATGTCTCAACAAAACCTATTTATTATTCATTGAATTCTTATTTATTAAGATATAAACATCAAGTGTGCGAAAAAGCTTTGAAATACCTAAGAATAATATCTTCACAGTTCAATGAACCATTTACTGAGTAAAATGTGTCATAAAAACTCACCTAATTTTCAGTTCATAAAAGTACTCGAATGTTTGTGAATCTGAAGTTTTATAACTTTGATCAGGATTTAATAATATAATTTGTTAATACCCTCTTTTGTGGCCGCTGTTTACTTCTTCGTAGATTTATTTATTTATTTAAATTGACGTGAAAAGCCTTTAAAATCGCAACCGGGTACCATGCCAGAAAAGTGGACCAAAGAAACGGTCTGTATCGTCTTACCTTCATAATTACAAAATTGTTAGTCTTCAGACATAAATCCAGTGTTATTAATTTAACTTTTACTGACAGATCGGTATTATCACCTTGAGTTTCCGTAGGGGCTGGGCGGCACATAAACATTCTGCCATTGATTTCGAAGCGCAGAAGCGCGTATCTCGCGTTAATTTCAGGCCAAGTGAGAGTGTCAGTTGTTTAGTTTTGTTTTGAGAGCTTAAAAAGTTATTTAAACTGCATTTTAAGCACTTTAGAGATATAAAACGCGCGCAAAAAAAACATAAACTTAACTATGTAACTAAACATAACTTTAAGTGCTTAAAATGCATTTTAAGCAATGAACGCAAAGTGGATGCTCGACTGCGATACTCGAAAAGATGCGATATTTGAAAAGCGAGATCCGCGCTCCTGTGCTTCGAAATCAATGACAGAATGTGAATATGCCGCCGGGCGGGGAAGGGGAGCTTCGCAGAATGACCGAAATCGGCACACTTTCACCTTTCTGTTCAGTGTAACTTACGACACAGTGCGGTGATTCTTTCGAGTATTTATAGAGTTTATTTAGGCTGATCGATTCAAATAAAAATAAGTGTAATTTGGACATTATTTATAATAATATAACCAAGAATTCGTAATAAAAAGGGTAATAATAAATCCAGTAAATTACTAAAAATAACGAGGAACCGTATAAAAAATTATAAAAATTCAGTATGTCGGCCTCAGCCCGTGCTAGAGCCAGCCGGAAATATAATCACGGTTATCGTTGGAAAGAGAGGGTTATGGCAACACCTCCTCAATAAAGAAAGCCTAACAACTCCTACGTCACCAAGCTTTGACGTCATCATTTGGCCTACAGTTAAATGTTTTATTTTCACAAAATAAAAGTATAAAATGTTTCTGGTGAATTTACTCATGAATAACAATATTTTATTAATTTGAGATAAAAAATATAATTTTCTATCAAATGGCAGTTTTTAACAATGACTAATTAGATAACATGGTAAAGAAATAGATCGGAATGAACAATTTTGCATGAGAAAGGTATTTTAATTTTAATTTTTTATTTAAGATATTTTCTAATATTTGTAGCATTCACCAGAAATTTTAAATAGTTTTACTTTGTGAAAGTAAAACTGTGATGACGTCATTACTTGAATTCCTAGTGATAACGTCAAAGTTTCAGTTGTTAGGCTTTCTATATGTAGGAGGTGTTGGTGATGGGCGACGCACTGATACTTAACCCCTTCGCGCCCATCGTACCCTATACGGTACGGGAAAATTATGCTCTCACCGGCCCATCGTTCCGTATTGGGAACTCGTTGCGAACGCTTGTTTCTGCCCATCGTTCCGTATAAGGAACCAAACTTTGGAACGTTTTTTTAGAATTTTTTAATGACACTAGATGGCAATACTATACCGTAATTTTGAATTGTGGAGGTCATATGAGGTCTGAACTTTCAGCCTGTGTTTCTGTTATCGGAATTCCTACAGCTGGGAATGACTCAGGAGTTAACATAAACAAACACACGTGATTGCTTTGTGGAGTAGCAGTAAAGTTAAAGAGCTGATCTCAAAGGCGTGTTTTGTGGGGAGTTTAATGTTTTTGTTTTTTATTGTGACACTGGATTTTAGGACGAATAGGGGGATAGAGAATGGGTTGGTTTTTTTGTTTATCGGTAGTACAGAGGGTGCATGAGGGTTTATTTTCTATTAGTTTCGTTTATGCAGCCATGGCGAAAAGAGTGAAATATCTTACGGAAAGTGAAATTGCGCGTATGATGAATGAGGAGAGTGATTCGAGTGATAGTGAAACAGATATTTATGTGAGTGAAGAATCAGATGTGTGTGAAGATGATGATGACGATGATAGTGTTATTAGTGATGCAAATAGAGCATCATATTTTTTTAATATTTTATAAATGTTATTGATATGTAATTAAGCTACCATCATAATATTCTTATTTTCCACGTTTTGAATTAAAATTTTTAATTTGATTGAATTTTTACGATTTATTTGCTGAATTAGGCTTAACATCAAAAACTCTCCGGGCCGGGGGAAACATCTCGTCTGCGAAGAGCGCGGGCTGGTGGGAGCGCGTCGTTGCAGAACATTCTGGGCTTGAAGGGGTTAATGTCCTGCACGGAGCGAGCGAGGCGGTTTTGATAGCGTCTCAAGCTGTCAAGCCACGCTTAATAAACCACGTCGACTCGGCGAGCACCTCTACTGCTGCTGCCTTGTTTTTCATTTCTTCTTGTTTACATTTCAATCTTCAATGCTAAAAACTACTCGCAGACATTGCCGTTTCACGTTAAACGAAGAGCCGTGTGCCCAAACACAGACCCATCCGATTTTTTTTTTTCTTTTTTGATTGAGCAAAAATATTCATACGAAACATTGCATGTTGTTGTATAACCAAGTATTATTCTTTTTGGTGATTTTTATTCTTGTCAAAAGTATAGATTTGCCACCAACCACGGTGATCTAAACGAATGAATTCCGATCTGCACAGTTACAGAATAAGCATAGTCGAATCGCAGGTATAAAGTGTGACGAATCCAAAAATGTAGATCAAATTAATTTTGCAATAACACTTCATGACAGTACACAAGTAAAAAATAAATAAGCATCAGAGTGTATTCGAAATGAGATCCTGCAAGGTCATTGTCAGAAAAAAAATTTGGGATGGAGGAGCCACCATATCAATACCAGTTTGCATGTTCATATGTACGTATTTCACACAACTCAAGAGCGATTAGCCGTATAATGTTAAAATTTTGTATTTAGGACCAGAGCCTGATCATAAGTGGTCGGGGCCCCGGGGCAAAGGGTTATTTTGGGGCCCCCATACTACTATCACAAGCATTTTAACTTATTTTTGTTTGCTGTTGCATTTTCCCGACATAAAAATGAAACATTTTTAAAGAATACTAAAGTTGAATTAAAAATTACCTATTTATTTATACTTATTTACAGGCGCATAGCCAGGAAAATTTTTCGGGGGGGGGGGGATATGAACTTATATGTGTATAAATTGACGGAATTTCATCACTAATCCAAAAATTTCGGGGGGGGGATATATCCCGATATCCCCCCCCTGGCTACGCCCTTGCTTATTTAGAACAAGACTATGTATTTAAAGGTGATTTTAATATTTTTTTTTTAGTCCGTTTGTATTATTAGCAGATGGGTGCGCAAATTCCAGGAATGGCAATTACGAGGCATGGGAGCAAAGTTTCTCACTCCAAAAAATTTTCTTGATACACCAAAAAGTTCGAAATTTTCTTTACTTCATCGCGAAATAAAAATGTTAACTAATGGATATTTTGTGATAAGCATATATATATGGCCATACCATATGTTTTCAAAAACTCCTAACTTCTTGTTTATTGATTTATGAGTCTTAAAGACCATTGAATTAGAACAGAAAATAAATCTGTAAGTCCATTTATTGTTAAAAATTATGCTATAGATATTACAAAGGAAATTTTGTTGCAAAAAATTTATCATTGCAGCATGTATGAATATGTAATAAATCATGATAACAATAAATCGGGAGGTTTGGGGGCCCTTATTTTTCCGCGGCCCCGGGCTATTGCCCCGCATGCCCGTGTGATAATCAGGCTCTGTTTAGGACTGTTGGAACATCTAGTTGTGCTTCTCCTTTGTGTTGTTACCCGTATTTTATTAATATAAATCTGGAATGAGTTAAATAAAGAGCACTAGGAAACACTTTTAGACAAACGGACACATTTTAATACGTAACAACTTAACTACACATACAAGTAACATTGAATATCTTCATAAGCAGTGATGATCCCGCTCGTGAAGCCGTTCTAAAAAACCGCTAGCTAAAGTCATAGTTAAGATTACAAATAACGTTGGGCTCGTGTTATTTGTAGATTATGCCACATCCTTTTTTGATTGCAATCGACTTTGTAGTTTATTGACAAGGTCACCCAAAAGACTATCAAAGCATTAAAGATCAATGGACATTTTCAGTACAATAAAAGTCTAAGGTGAATCGTTGTTTGAGCCATGTCCAAAATCTCGCCAATTGTCACCAAATTTGGAGTCAAAAATGTTTCCACGACTAAACCCAGCTTTGTAATTTTTCTTATATTTAAAGAGAAATGGACAAACTTAATATTGGTATTGCAATTTCAAGCGAAATAAATTTGAACGAAATCTATAAAAATGTACTATTATTTAATAGCCATACAATGAAGTCATATGCCCACATCAGTTTAAAAAAAAATCACTTTTCCGTATCGTTTATATGAACTTGGCACTGTATACGCGTCTTGCTGGTTGATAATAATCTGAATTTCCTTAGATCCCGTTATCAAGAAGCGCAACCCATTAAAGTACATATTCCAACGAAAATTTTCACTTATCAGACACTCGAGTTTAATGACTGAAATTCTCTCCCCCCCCGCCTCCCCGCTATTGTCCCTTTTTAAGAGTACAGATAGTTGCGAATATAATTCTGGACTTTCTATTAGCGGAAGTATTGACAGATGGATAATTAATCTAAAATATTTTATCATTGGCACATTTAAACTTGAAAAACGTACGGCTTCTTTTATCTATTTATTAAATGTTTTTTTAAATATTTTGTTAACTTTTTTATTATCTATAAGTGCATATGAACTAGCAGTGTGGAATATGAATGGAAAAGCTTTTATTTTTATTTACTTTATACCTTAAAGGAAAAAAGGGAAGAGGTGATTTACAAAAACTTCGTCAATTCACCGAATCAAGAACCTCATTGCGATAAAAATCTTCCAATTTTAAAAAAGTTGGTTAATGGAACACTTCAACCGGTAAAAAAATCTTTTTTTTCCCCCCAGAAATACAACTTAATTATTTTGCATATCTGGTATGCAGATTGAAGACTCCTATTTGATTATCTGGGTTACGTGTTCAGTTATTTTTTATCTTCAGTATCATAAAGTGATTGTTATGCGACAAAAAACAAATAACTGTGGTGTTTGAATGCTTCCTGGTACATTTAATATTCGTTTGCTTTAGCAAATAAAAATAGATTGCATTTTTGGAAGTCCCTCCGGCCTCCCTTTTTAAACAACCACTGGTTAAACTTCTGGTAGGAAGAGCGTCTGACAAAAAATCTCTTTCAGGAAAGAATTTTGGACTGGGTCTTCGCAGTCAGTTGAGTCTGAACATATCTTACAGTACATAGTTTAGTTGTTAGCCTATTCAGTAAAGCATCGGAGGACAAGGTTTCGAATCCAACAAGTTTAATGCATACAAGACGAACATACTCTTTAAACCTGTGGGGCTAAAAAAATTTTCTCGTCAGTGATTTCTGTAGGGGTTCAAATTTTAAGCGTTTCCTTCTTATAGTCTTGAGGTTTTAAATTTATAGAAAATCTTCTTGAAGGGCAGCAGAATACCTTACACTGTTGTTAGAAAAAGTGTACAGTTATCGTCTATTAGTTTCGACGGCATGTCACCGAGATTTCTGACGTGTACTGTTCAAAATTATAATTACGAAAAGAAATTTTTATTTCCTTGTACAAAGTAAAGGAAGTATCGTGAACTCTCCTTAGTGCGTCTTCGTTTAAGACGTATCTCCGGTTACTGAAGGCAATTTTATTCCCTATCATTTTCGATTCGCAATTAATGTTATGAATTAATGATAATGCGTATTTGTGGTTGCTAACAATTTTCCCCACACATTTAGTACTTTGCAGAATTGAAGAAACTGCTTTCGTGCATTAATTTTCTTCAAAAGCATCTTGTGCATCGTGCGATGTTCCGGAGATTTAGATGCAGAAACGTTTGCGTACTTTGACAATGATTTGATAGCTTGGAAAAAAAAAAGAAAAGAAAAAGAAAAACACCACCTCCAACAACGAGAGAGGTTCAAACAATGCTGTTCCCGGTTTTATCAATCGAAATCAAATGCAACTGACCAAATTTTCGACTGCATTGCAAAATAGAATGTGAAAGATTATTTACTCGATTGTCATAAAGAAAGTCACGGATTATTTTAAATAAAGTTAAGTAAGTACGACAATTTCTGTGTAAGACCACACGGGGGAATTATGGGTCACTCTTTTTTCGGGGTAAATAATGGTAACTAACTTCATAGCATTAAAAAATATTTTTACAAAACAGCTAAATTATGCCAAGTCATCCTTACACATTCTATTTTCTTATATCAAGCCCAAAAACAATGTTACTATGACGCAAATAAGAGAAAATGTCTATGAATGTGTATATGTAAAGAGACGTATATGTATATGTAATGTACGCAAATGTCATAGCTCTTAACAGGGGCGTAGCCAGGGGCGGGATATCGGGATATATCCCCCCCCCCGAAATTTTTGGATCAGTGGTCCCAAGATTAATGCTGTGCAGAAATTCCGTCTATTTATATACATATAAGTTCATATCCCCCCCCCCCCGAAAAAATTTTCTGGCTACGTGCCTGGCTCTTACACAATTAGCCTTAGAATGCTGAAATTTTGCATTTAGAACTTCTAACATCTAGTTGTGCATCTCCCTGTTTGATTGCAATCGACTGGATAATATATTACCAGGGTCACCCAAAAGACTTTCAGTACATTAAGGTGAATCATTTGTTGTTGGAACTTATCCAAATGTTCCCCAGCTGTCTCCAAACTTAGTGACTTTTACCGAAATACTGCCAAATTTGGTGCCCAAAATAAGACACAGTTTGGTCGTATTTCTAATATCACTAAGGGAGAAATTGCCAATCCTTAATATTATTGAAGTATCATATCTACTTTTCAAATTAAATAAGCGTATCGAAAATGCATATAATTTAATGGACGCACAAGGAAGTCTTGTGATGTCCATATTAGAATTTTTATTTTTGTTTTTACGTATTTTGCACTGTCATTAGGTGAACATGTCTTTCTAGTTGATAACAATCTGATTTTTCTTCTTCAGAACAGGCTGTATTGGCATAAAGATATCTTTCCTCCATTAGGATATTTGAATATTTCATCCGAAACGAAATATCAGATACAGTAACTGCTGTTGATGAAGAAAATACGCATTATAATTATTATCATTAAATTCAGCTTTATTCGTTTCTAACCCAGAGCAAATCTGCCAGTTCTGTGTTATTACATCAGAATCGTTTGATCGAGTGACCTCTATAATGAGTCATTGATATTATTTTTCTTGCCCAACAGGCTCGTCTGCGGGCATACGTAGGCTGGCTCAACTCTCAATTGCGGAAGGAAGAAGGCTCATCACCACCCCATAGGGTCAGCGATCTCAGAAACGACCTAAGGGATGGGGTCATTCTCGCACACCTGGTCGCTACTTTGGGTAAGTATCGCAACTTTAACTAACGTATGTTTAAATAGAATATAAGCAAGAATGCCTCATATAATCAAAATCAACTACCTGCAGTATCCTGTTTCAGACGTTCCTTCGAGGCGCTAGGCAAAAATTGTCCCTTTTCAGGCGGTGGAGTATAAGAAGTGTGTTCGGTATTTTCGTTTCAGGAAGTGATTCTCATACTTCGAGCAATAAATTGAGAGAACGGTTAATGAAAATAAATTTGCAGTTAAGCTTTTAATCGCGTTTACGCAAATCTGTATCATCCCACTGACAGCTTATGAACTTAGCTGACAAACAACCCCATGTCCGTCGTTAGAGAAGTGAGGGTTATTCCTCATGCCATCAGGGCCCGATTTAGAAAATTTTTGACTATAGGCACAACTCGGGATAGGAGCCCCCCCCCCCCACACACACACACACTAATTTAGGCTCTGTGAAATTTCCAAAGGTAAATTACTGTCGGACTGTGCCCTGTTGTCGAAAGTCTGCGCTTTTTTTTTCCAATAATGTCAGTCGTCTATTATCTTTCATGATGAATTTAACCGACAAATTCAAGCTGTAGATAGAATACGTAAGAATTTACAGCTTCTTTCAACCTCTGGTTACAAATGCTGTCATTGAGCAGATTAGCAATTTATTTAAAATATTGTCTGAAGAATTTGAAAGGATATATAAAAATCTGGTATTAAAAAAGATAAGAAATATTGAATTGAGATTTTGTTTTAGAGGGGCCTCCAACATTTAGGAGTCCTAGACCCAGGCCTACTAGGTCTAATGGAAAATCAGGGTCTGCATGCCATGGTAGTCGAAGTCGGTGACTGGGTGGCTAGGCTCTTTGGTCTCAGGCTGACAGTGCTATATTACGTAAATAGGCTAATGCCATTCACATAAATTTATTTTTACTAATACAGATACAGATTTACTTGGCAAAATAGACCACGAAAAGATCGCTGTTTAGAGCGCGCCCGAGCTTAAATACTCTCCATGAGGTTCTGTCACATGACTCATGCAACCTACATTCATTAGCTCAACCAGCTATCTGGGTCATAAAATCCCAGGTCTATTGTTATAAATTTCAGGTGCCAATGAGATTAGGGATGAGGAACTGTTCATCAATTGCTTATTTTTACTTTTAGGTCACTCACAATTCTCTTGTCCTTTGAAATTAATTTAGTTTGCTTATACCTGAGTAATTTTTTAAAGGAAATTGAAAAAGAAATTGCAAATTCAGAAAAGATGTAAGAGGTGGTTATATCGGTTTGGGACGATCACTAAAAATTTTAGCAAAGAAGATTTAAATACTTAAATTTTATCGGCATTGGCTGGTGAAAATGTCTATTCTGAAAACATTGTATTCTATTCTTTGAAGTAGTTTTCTTAAACTTTACTGTTTTTCTTTTCAGGAGGTGACGTAGTACCAGGTATTGACCCTCATCCAAAAAACGACACAGAGGCCAAAGAAAACGTCGAACGTCTCTTTCGATTTTTGATTCGAAAGGGTGTGATTCTGCAATCCATTACGCCAAAAGGTACTATGATAAAAATCTTGATGTATTTTAGAGAGAATGCAATCATTTTAGCCACGATTTTAAAATATCAATTTTTATTATTTTGTTTAAAGGAGATGTGTCCTAATACTACGTTGCAAAAATTTCTTTTTTCACACTTAAAGTTGTTCGTACTTTTTTTTTCTCTTTTTTCTTCTTTGTTCATTTTTTCCATTCACTTGCACATGTACCAAAATTTATATTTTACTTTCTGTTTTCTTTTTAATTTTATGTATAGAGTCGCAATACCGAATCATTTCAGCAAAACCGGTATTTTCGGTATTGGCTCCAGACCAATACCGATAATCCGGTATTTTCGATATTTCCGGGATTAAGCTAAAGTTAGCAAATTTAGTGTAATAAAGTTAGTTTGCGGAGGAATAGTAAGTAGGTACCTAACCTAAATGAATTTATCTTCTAAATAAAACAAAATAGTCATTGACACAAGGTTTATTATTTGATATGTTGGTAATCAATCAGTTAGTTCTTAGCAATAATTTACTAATACTAAATGCCCGTTTATTCCTTTATTAAAATAACTTAGGTTAACTAGTTCAAATACTTTAATTAAATGTAGTGTTTGACTAGGAAGTAGGATCCCTACTAGGAATCAGTTCTAAAAATAAAATGTTTATCAAACTTAAACATCTCACAACAGTCGCAACATAAACAAAACGAACCAAAAAAATGCACTTCTAATTAATTCTCATGAAACATAAAATTAATAAATTCTCATAAAACATAAAATTAACTCTTAGTATGGTTTACTAATCATCAAATAATATTCTAATTAACAAAATAATAAAAATGCTTAAATTAAATTCAGTCCAAATGAAATTGAGTTATAAAGAGGTAATAAAAATATTATTAAATCCTTCTTGTCGTAAAGTGAACGAACTCTCGTGCGCGTAATTTGAATGAAATGGCGCATAACTTTTTCTTTTTGTATTTGTTTTTTATTTATTTTACTAAAACCGAAAATACCGAATATCCCGGTTTTTGTGAAATGAATACCGGTATTAATTGGACCTAAATTTGGCCCGGTATTCCGGTATTTTCGAAATTCGGTATCCCGGTTTGCGACCCCTATTTAGAGCGTTCTTTCTGGAGTTTCCCCGCCATTATTTGGATTCTCATAAAAGGTGGGGACTTCTGAATATTGGCACCACTCGGAAACTGCTATCGACCGTAGTGGGGATTTTCCGAAGCAAGGATTTAACGAGCACATACACCACATGCACACGGTGATTTTCAGTGGCATGTCAAAATCGAATCCACAATCTTCCGGTTACCAGCCCAACTCCTTAACCGCTGCTTACTACAGTCCACCATCACGTATAAATGCTGACTATGCACGTTAAATCTGTATGACTATGTAATGTTGTCCTATTACTGGCAGGTCGTCTAATTTAGCATCAAAAAATGTGTATAAAACTGGTTTCATTCTGATGTTACAATGCAAATTATCATATCCTAATCATAACCATTGAGATGTAATCATAACCATTCATAGTAATCATAGCAACTAGGAACTGAAAATATAAATATCATAAACCGGTGAACTAATTGAGCGATCTACTAGTAACAAAATGCAAATTTTGGTTATTTCGCAAGTCAGGTGGGGTAATTACGACCGCTTTTTAGAAGATTCAACTAAGTGAATTTTTAACTCTTTAAATTATAGGGAACATATTGCTTTTTTTATAATTTGAAGAAAGCTTTGATCTTTAAGGAACACCTAGTAAAAATTTTATTTCCTAGAATTATTTGCTTGAAATTTTACTGAGTGGTCGTAAAACGAAATCATAAAATTGAAAAACACTGGGGTGATTATGACCACGTAATTTCTTTCGATACTAACGCTTACAACTTTTGTTGAACGGATTGAGACTATTCTTGTTTTTGTTAGTGATTAAAGTTACCTCGATACTGGAATATTCGATACGAATTGAGTATTTGATAATTTCTATTTATTCTGCAAAATAGCATCATGTTGCCTATTATGCTGAAAGTGAATATTTTTATAAAAGGAAAAAATTTGACTGTAAAATTGTTGAAAAAATTGAAAGAAATTATACTAAGTGATGCTTTCTTGATCTTTTAAGAGCAAAAATAAAGCCAAGGTAAAGAAATAAAAATGAAGTCAGAATAAATCTTAGTGTTTTTAGTATGTAGTTTGTTTTTATGATTATTTGATTATGAAAAAATAACTATTTGTTTTATAGAAATGTCCATGGTCTAAATACATTTTTGCTGTTATGGTTCTCATTTATTTTTATTACAAACTCATATATGGTATAATTTTAATGCTTTGAAACGTACTTCTGGGTCTGTTCAAAGACCATGACAGGAAGTTTTAAAAGTTTGAAAAATTAATTAATCAATAAAGCAAAACTTCCATTTTATAACTTATTTTTAAATGAAATGAGAGAAGAAAAACAGGTCAAAATAACTTTTTCTACCATGTTTGTATACAGGGTCTTAATTACTCCCCTTTTTAAAAAAACTCTAGAGTAATTACGATTATGGGTTAAAAAAATATTTAACCATACTAGAAAAAATAAAAACATGTCGGAAGCTCTTAAATACATTACCAACATACCTTTTAATATGAATTAGCTTGCTTAAAATTTTTTTTTCTCGCCAAATAACTTTGAACAGCTAGCCGTCAAATCCGTTTAATGACAATTTCGACATGGTTGTTTTCAATTTTTTTCTACCTTGAAAATACTCAAATTAATGATCAGGGATGTGCCAGCTGCTCCAATTGCTCCAAATTGTGCCAAATCAATCCTGATGTGCCAATCTGCTACAAAAAGACCGTTTTTGGACATTTTTGCTCAAAATTCAACAAAACTGCTACATTTTTAATTTTTCCATATACGTTGAAAACGTTTGTAAATCTCCCGAATTTTCACAAAAACCATCACACAGTCCAAGCATTCTAAATTCAGTCTTTCTCTATTGACCTTAAAAACGAATATTTTTTCTTTGGCATCCCTTTGTTTAAACCTCCAATGCCTTAAGAATAAAATTTGATCCCTGTTTTAAATTTAATGTTATATAAATTGGTAATTTTTTGTTACCAAAATTTTTATAAGCCTCTGATGGTAGTTAACATATTTGTGCCCAGATATTTTTGCGACTTTCTTCGATTTTTGCTAATACCAGCAATAATAGATAAATTTCTGATGTCAACTTCTTGAACAAGGGATGATTTCTTTTAAAATAAATTATGTATAAAAATTGAAAGGAAATATCCTACTGGGTCATGCTAAAATATTTTGTGGAGTTGAAATTAAGGACTCGTGAATAAAGGCCAGAAAAAATAAATAACGTTTTCGACTGACAGCGAAAATGGAAAATGTCATCTTAAAAAAAGGACGCTAGGCATAAATGGATTAATATAGTTTAGTAAATATTGTATTTTTGATTTAAAATAGATATTGTATAGCTATGTATAAAATAACTGAATTTTTTATTTATTTCATAAGCTTCTGACTCGCCCACAAAAAAAAAAAAAAAAAAAAAAAAAAAAAATGGTTTTTGCATTAGCTAAGATTTTTTAAGAACCCCCTTAATTTTCCTTTTTTGGATTGGCATTCTTTGATGACTTTTACCTTTCCCTCCAAAAATAAATTTTGTACTTCAAAATTGACATTCTTGTGATCCAAAAGTGACTTTTTGAGCTCCAAATTGCTCCTAAAATGTCTTTTTTCCTGCTCCACAAATTGCTCCAAAATTTAATTTCAGCTGGCACATCCCTGAATGATGAAAGATACCTTTCATGAAAATTACATTATAAGCTTTATGTCAAATATTTTCGCGAAAGTTTACCGTTTATAGATTCTTTAAAAAAATTACGCTGGCCGTAATTACCCTATCTGACCCTACTATCATTTTTAAAAACGCATGAGCTGAATAATACGCCAACCCAGACAACACAGCAAACTTGCATCAAACTTGCAGCAAGCTTGATTTATCAAGTCAATAAGCTTGAAAATTCCAAGCGTGTAAGCTTGATGCAAGCTTGAATCAAGTGTTCTAGTTTACACTTGCCCAGCTTGCATTAAGCTTGACATTTCAAGCTTGAATCAAGCTTGACATTTCAAGCTTAGTAAATTTTCCAAAAAAAATTTTTTTTTAAATACACGGGGCGCCCGCTGGCTAACGCGCCCCACATAATTTATTTTTCCGCGCATTTTCCCCCTCTACGCTGTAATTTCAATTTAATTTAATCTGTTTCCATCGAGTGTTCGTCACTGGAATAGAACCCGGGCCCTTTGGCTTCGCAGTCGAGCACGCTATCCATTCCGCCACCGGAGCCTTGTGCAGCTATGACTTAAGTTTGAAGTGACTTACCACGCTGTTTTCTCGCCAGATTGATAAGTGGGCGATGTGTTATTTGTTTCTTTTAGTTTTCCATGGGATGCATCAAAATTAAAATATGCATCAAAATAAATTAAATTAAAATAAAAAAATACGTTTTAAAACTTTCAGTACTGCAACACTCATGAAGCAATACTGCTGACCAAAATCGAGACAAACGACTGATTTTGAAATCAATTTCGTAGTATAATTGTATTTTATTTTGAAGAATTTCCATATTTGGAAATATAGAATGGGTTTACTTAACACAAATTTTGCGTTAAGTAATCTGAAATGAAAGAAACAGATAGTTAAACGTTACTTCGAAATGCTATATCACAGTTGCTAACATGTATGGAATACAAACACTTTAGTCATTTTTGTAAATATTTCCTAAAATAACAAATAATTGAAAATGTTTGCTATTTTTTAACGCTAAAAATTCTCTTTACAAATGTGGTTATTTTCCTACATATTGGTATGCTATATTGATTTAGAGCATTTCGAAGAATTAAAAATAAGTTTAAATTAATTTATACAATGTAAATTTGAATTATTTTCATTGTTCATACTTTATAATTAAAAAAAATTATTTAACTTCTGAATTTTTTTTTATCCTTTGTAATTTTATTTTAAAATTACAAAAGTTTAAGATGTAAGATTTTTGGGCCCTAAAATCTGTAGGCCCTGGGCAGTTGCCCCGTTTGCCCTGCCGGTAATATGGCACTGGTAATATAAAATAAAACACATCTTTTACGAACTTTCAGCAAATTTGAGGACGCTAGACAATTAATGTCCATTCTCTTTTACAGATGGCGCCATCAACGCTCCTTTAAAAAGGAAAAATCACGCGAGTATCAATTTTCAAGCTTAAATCAAGCTGTATTTAAGCTTCACAATTCAACTTGACTCCAGCAAGCTTGCTGCCAGCTTAGAATGAGTTGAACTGTCAAGCTTGCATTAATGCGTCAAATTCAAAGGAATGTCAAACTTGATTTAAGCTTATGTGCTGTCTGGGAATGACGTTGATCTATGTCGGTAATTAAAAGACTAGTGAGATTTATCGAATTTTCGCTATGCAGTTATATATGTAGTACAAATAAGCAGTGTTGTAGTGCTAAAATTTTTTTTCCCGGAAAGCGTGATTCCGCGCGCAAGGTGGGGGACAAGTTTCTAACAAGTAATAATAAAATCCCGTTTTTTATGTCAGTAACCAATATATACGAGGCTAAGGAAAAAAATTTTTAATTCTTAATTGACCCACACAAAGTGTAGTCTAAAGCAATGGCTGCATTCGTAAACGACAAACTCGTTACACGAGTTTTCGTAAGAAAACTGGAATGCGTATGTTTAGTGCTGTCAGTGGTTATCAGTTTCCTATGACTTTACGAACAACTTCAGTTTATTTAGTTTCGTCGCCTAGGAGACGTGTTTGTTTACAATTCGCGACATTAGTACATACTCAATATAAAATCAACAGGATTTTTAAAAGAAAGAGTGGCCATAGTTGAAGTGCACAAATCAAAATTTAGAAATTTCAACTTCATTTTTTCAAAAGTATTTAGCAAGAGAAGTTCAAATTTCGCTAATAACGGATTAAATCAACTTCAATCTCAACACTAAAACATGCATTTTTGAATTTACTAAAATGAAAAATACAAGAAAAATGATTACCTTTGAAAAATTATGTACCTTCGTAGCATTTTCTAACGTACGCATGAATTTCCTCCTCGAAAAAATAATATTTGCAGCTTTAGAAAACGTAAAATACTTTTCACAACAACATACTTTTCCATAACAACGGACGCCATTTGAAAACAACAACAACCTGCAGCAAGTGTATCTTCTAAACAACTGACGAAACCTTTGCAGAGATCGGTTTATTTCGTTTGAAACTAATCGCACTCAGTTTTGTATACGAATGCTCTAGTTTAAAAACTGTATGCACTCAGTTTCCTTTACGAACGCCTTAGATAGAAACTCATTGCACGAGTGTAACTCGTTTGGCGTTTATGAGTGCAGCCAGTGTAAAATTTTTGGGAGAAGATAATTTATTCAAAAAAACTTCATTTTACCTATTCAAAGTGTATTATAAAGCAGAATGTTGCCCTTTAACTATCCTTGGGAGGCTAAAGCTTAGTTCCTACCCTGGTTCCGCCACTGGCTGGTCAGGTGGGTTGTCACAAATTTCATTGCCTACAATGCTACCACCGCGTTTAACATCTGTGTTCCTTTTGTCATCGACATTGATTTTGAGAATCTAATGGTTCTATGTCTTTTATTATTTGCATCCATGATGTTGATGTTTATTTTCTTCAGACTTAGAGAGAACAGAGGGGATTGAATTTCTAATCGATTAGACTCAGTTACCTGTTCATTGGGATGATTTCAACTATAAAGGTATTCATAGAATTGGAACAGGAATATTGTTAGTGCGAGCAGGCTATAAAAGAATTTCTCTTTCTCTTTAATATTCGCAACAAAATAATAAATCTTGCGTTATTTGACATCCGGAACACAGTTCCGTCTCCCATAAAAGTACCGGAACGTCGTTCCGGTGCGTTCCGGCCCCACTACAGCCCTGCAAATAAGACTATAGTGTTAAAATGTGTTTTTGAGTTAACGGGGTTGGCATCATTTCTTGTTATTATAATAAGGCTAATTCAATGGTATCAGTAAATTTCATTACTTTTTATTGCTTTTAATGTGCTGGAGTTACGTATCATGTTTCTGTTCCAGAAGTGTGTGAGGGAGATTTAAAAGCAATTATGCGACTAGTCCATGCCGTAGCATCCCATTATAAACCAGACACAGTGTTGAATCCTCCTCGACCAATTAGCAGGTAGGTTCTTGCTCATTGATTACAAATATCAATCTCTTTTAGGATAGAGTATTAAAAGGAGTGAAACTCCTGACCAAAGGATCTGTGGAACATAATCCATGCTGGTCCTGTACCAGCTTGTATAAATGGTGAACGTACTCGTTAAATTTGTTCGTATGCCCTTCATACTGATGCTGGACTGGGCAGTAGGTGCGCGAAGGATGTGGATCCAAAAATAATCATTTTTCTGGTGGTGTATTTAGATACATGCCAGCATTTTGAAAAGTGGAGGGGAGAAGGATTTATTTACGACAAATAATAATAATAAAAATAACCTAATCACTATTTTTTGAATCTGCCAGTTGGCCAATTTTTATTGAAACAAATTTAATTACCAAATACAGATTTTACATCCACAGTTTCACGAACAAATTGTTTTATAGATGAGTCCAGATTGATTTTTGTAGTGTACGGCTCATGAACATTAAGGAGTGGGAGATGTGTTGGATGTTTTTGAGTCTTGTTCGTGCGCAAATAGCTTTCGTTCTTCTAAGAGCACTAAAAGACATTTCCGAAGCTGATGATGTATGCACAATGGCATTCAATTTCACAAATTTGAATCCCTTATTCATGAACTCCTTATTTGTAACTGATTCTGCTACCAAGTTCTAGCAGATGTCAGATGATGACTTTATATAATGTTTTTATTTGTAATTGTGAAAGAGAATGTAAAAAACATGGTGAGATTCACTTTTTAAAAAGTTTAATACGCGCTTTCGTTAGTATATCTTCTAATATATAAAATTCTCCTGTCACAGTGTTAGTCACCTAACTCCTCCGAAACCACTCGACCAATTTTAATGAAATTTTCTATGTATATTCGTTAGGTCATAGAATAGGTTTTTAACTATGTCTCATAGCCCTAAGTCATAAGGGCGGTCCACCCCAAAATGTTTAGCCCCCGAGTGCTATTCATTTCAATCAGGATTTCTGTGTAGACATTAGCGTGTCTACTGAGCGAATCACTTTTCAAATGTGTTTGCCAGATAATGTGGAGAGGGGGGGGGGTTAATAAAATGTTGAAAGTCGCACAAGGTTTGCAATTTTTTATAATTGATCGCTAAATGTGGTGCCAAAATGCGACAATTTATTATAAATATACTAGCTGACCCGGCAAACGTTGTTTTGCCATATAAATTATTCCTAGGATTATTTTAGTAGAAAGAAATGACCAACTTATTGTAAGTGTGTGAGGATGTGGTATATGAGTGGAAGAGGCATGGAGCGCTGTGAACAATGCTGAAATATAAAAATAACACAATAACAAACATTTATATTTTTAATTCATTGTAATTTATTCTTTACATTTATATACATCGCTAATTACAATAATTTTACTAAAAAATAATATCAATCCTTTAACGGAATAGATTGAACAATATTTTTAGCTAACACAAACAAACTGCATGGTTTGCCCACTCGAGATCATGCCACGTATAATTGTCCGTGTGAAAAAATGGCGTGCTCAAATCTAAGCCATAAACAAACATAGTTTGGCCTTGAGACTTATTCATATTCATAGTCATTCCATAAAAAAAATTGTCCAAAAAATAATAATAATAAAAAGATGAAAATCTGAAACATTTTCAGATTTTAAATACGCACTATAGTGCTATATATTAAAATCGTATCATAATTTATGCGTCGTTCCTATTTTTCTCTCATATTCCATTAAGTTGGAAAGTGTATATTATTCATGACTGTGCTGTATTTTTTTTTTCTTGTTTCGTAAAACCCATCTTTGGAATCGAAATCCATCTTAAAATTGCCTACTAAGACTATTTTACAATCTACGCCAAGTATATTACAACTATACTTCATCGTTTTATATCTTGTTTCGAATGTGCATCATAATCCATGAGTGTACCGGTTTGTCTTTCTTGGGTTGATTCCCACTTTAACGCCTCGACTCTCGCCAAGGTTTGCGATCATTAAACATATGCAGTTACCCTGACGATTCTTTGCTTTTATGTGGCAATCGTGATTTAGAAATAAAATGGCGATTTGGAACAACATGTAAGTAAAGCATGCCGTTACATTTTTATTTATTTTGAATTGCCAATTAATGTAGTTTTAATAATTAAGTGTCTTCAGATTCCTTAACTGGTGCGTTTATCGCTAGTTTGTTTACTTTAGTTTTTGTCTGGTTCTTTTGGGAGCGTTGAAACTTACTTACCGTAACTAACCTAACTTGATACTTACCGTATCGTACAATCGTATTCCAAACCATCAACAATTTCATGTGCCCGGCATTTATCTTGGTGAAAAATTGCTTGTCTTGCCGGACCGCCGGGATAATACGTAAGTACCGCTAAATCTTGTGCATAACTCCCAGAGACCCATGACTGCAAAGCTCGCCAAAGTACGGGATTTTTTAGGTTGGCGAGAGTGGGGATGTTAAAATAGGAATCAACTCTTTCTTGTACCATAAAACGCATCTTTGGAAACGAAATCTATCTTAAAATCGCCTACTGAGATTGTTTTACAATCTTCGCCAGGCATATTCTTCCTGTAGGCATATTCCAACTATACCGCAAAGACATTTTAAATGCTGTTTGGAATGGGCATCCTAATCCACGAGTGTACCGTGTTTTCCTTTCTTGTTCCACAGAGCACTTCTTCGGAATAGAAATCTATATTAAAATCGCCTAATAAAACTCTTTTACAATATACGCCAGGCGTTTTCTAACTATACGCGAAATATATTTATAATAAATTGTCGCGTTTTGGCACCACATTTAGCGATCAATTATCAAAAATTGCAAACCTTGTGCGACTTTCAACATTTTATTAACTTCCCCCCCCCCCTCTCCACATTATCTGGCAAACACATTTGAAAAGTGACTCGACACGCTAATGTCTACACAGAAATCCTGATTGAAATGAATAGCACTCGGGGGCTAAAGATTTTGGGGTGGACCGCCCTTATGACTTAGGGGTATGAGACATAGTTAAAAACCTATTCTATGACCTAACGAATATACATAGAAAATTTCATTAAAATTGGTCGAGTGGTTTCGGAGGAGTTAGGTGACTAACACTGGGACAGGAGAATTTTATATATTAGATTTCGCGTATAGTTAGAAAACGCCTGGCGTATATTGTAAAAGAGTTTTATTAGGCGATTTTAATATAGATTTCTATTCCGAAGAAGTGCTCTGTGGAACAAGAAAGGAAAACACGGTACACTCATGGATTATGATGTCCATTCCAAACAGTATTTAAAATGTCTTTGCGGTATAGTTGGAATGTGCCTACAGGAAGAACATGCCTGGAGAAATTCTAAACAGTTTCAGGTGGCGATTTTAAGATAGATTTCGATTCCAAAGATGTGTTTTATGGTACAAGAAAGAGTTGATTCCTATTTTAGCGCCCCCACTCTCGCCAACCAAAAAATTCCCGTACTTTGGCGACTTTGCAGTCATGGGTCTCTAGGAGTTATGCACAAGTTTCAACGGTACTTACGTATTTTCCGGCGGTCCGCCAAGACAAGCAATTTTTCACCAAGATAAATGCCGGGCACATGAAATTGTTGATGGTTTGGAATACGATTGGCAACGTATTTAAAATCTACGAAAAAGTAGTTTGGCGGAAGTGACCGCCGGGATAATACGTAAGTACCGTTTCAACGCACCCAAAAGAACTAGGTGATAACTAAAGTAAACAAACTAGCGATAAACGCGCCAGTTAAGGAATTTGAAGACATTTAATTATTAAAACTACATTAATTGGTAATCCAAAATAAATAAAAATGTAACGGCATGCTGTACTTACATGTTGTTCCAAATCGCCATTTTAATTCTAAATTACGATTTCTACATAAATGCAAAAAATCGTCATGGTAACTGCATATGTTTAATCATCGCCTCCTTGGCGAGAGTCGAGGCGTTAAAGTAGGAAACAATATATAAAACGGTGAAGTATAGTTGTGATATACTTGGCGAAGATTGTAAAATAGTTTTAGTAGGCGATTTTAAGATAGATTTCGATTCCAAAGATGGGTTTTATGAAATAAGAAAGAAAAATACAGCACAGTCATGAATAATGATAACACTTTCCAACTTAATGGAATAAGGACAAAAAATAGGGACGACGCATAAATTATGATACGATTTTAATATATAGCACTATAGTGCGTATTTAAAATCTGAAAGTGTTTCAGATTTTCATCCTTTTTTTTTGGGGGGGGGGGGGGCAAAATTTTTTATGGAATGACTATCAATAAGTCTCAAGGCCAAATTATGTCTGTTTGTGGATTAGATTTGAGCACACCATGTTTTTCACACGGACAGTTATACGTGGCATGCTCTCGAGTGGGCAAACCATACAGTGGGCATCCAGTTTGTTTGTGTTATCTAAAGATGGGATAACAAAAAATATTGTATATTCTATTGCGTTAAGGGATTGATATTATTTTTTAGTAAAATTATTGTAATTAGCGATATATATAAATTCAAAGAATAAATTACAATGAATTAAAAATATAAATGTTTGGTATTGTGTTATTTTTTTACTTCCTTGTACGTAGTATAAGGAAGTAATGTGATCCCGAAAAACTTTGGGGGCCAAATTTCGACATAAAAACCGATTTTGACTACCTCTAAATTTAATTTAAAAATTTTTTTCGATGCATCTCATCGTAGGCCAGCATGCACGATCATATTAACGCGTCTGCAACTCATTTTGACCAGTGGCGAGTCTACTGTGGCCAGTTTTTCCATGCCGTCTGTACGTACGTACGTACGTACGTACGTACGTATGTATGTAACTCGCATATCTCAAAAACTATTTGTCGTAGAATGTTGAGATTTGATATTTAGGATTGTTCTATGATCTAGTTGTGCACCTCCCCTTTTGGTGGCAATCGAATGGATAGTTTATGTACAGGACCGCCCTAAAGATTCGAAATACATTACGCTCTATGGGCCGAAATTCATTAAACTCGCCTAACTCAAAAGCTATTAGGCGTAGAATGTCGAAACTTCATATTTTGGATAGTTGTAACATCTAGTTGTGCACCTCCGCTTTTGGTTCCATTCGACTGAATAGTTTATCTACAGGACTGCCCAAAACATTCGAAATACATTACACTCAATGGGCCGAAATTCATTAAACTCGCATATCTCAAAAACTGTTAGGCGTTGAATGTTGAAACTTTATATTTAGGATTGTTGTAACATCTAGTTGTGCACCTCCCCTTTCGGTTCCATTCGACTGAATAGTTTATCTACAGGACCGCCCAAAAGATTCGAAATACATTACGCTCTATGGGCCGAAATTCATCAAAGCGTTTTTTTTAGAGGTATTGGGCTATTTCAAACGACTCAGAAGTGATATATGCTGTAAAGAGTTAGAAAATGAATTTCTCCATTAAAAAAAAGTGTCTTTATCATTTATAGTTCTGCTACAGGAACACTCAAAAGATTTCCAATACATTACGGTCAATAGCAATTTTAGGGGCATTCATCCATTTCAAGCACAATACCGTCCTACAACATAAGTTAGGTAATGGTCCGACAACGGTCACGTGCCTCCCTCAAGAACTATGCCAAAAGTCGCCAAGCTTGGCGACTTTTGGTGTATGTGTGTGCATATTTAACTCTCAAATCTCAAAAACTATTATGAAATTTCATATATAAGAATGTTATAATATCTAGTTGTGCATCTCGATTTTTGGTTCCTATTTACTGGAGAGTTTATTTACAGGACCACCGAAAAGAATTTCAGTACCTTAATGTCTATGGACATCTTCAATATAATACAACTGTAGACAGTCATTGTTTGGTACATGCCCAAAATCTCGCCGTCTGTCCTCGACCTTGGCGAGTTTTGTTGAAATATCGCCAAATTTGGCGATAGTCAGTCATTTGGTCCATGCCCAAAGTATCGCCATTTGTCATCGTTCTTGGCGAGTTTTGGCGAAATATCGCCAAATTTGGCGATAATCTGTCATTGTTTGGTTCATGCTTAAAATCTCGCCAAATGTCGTCGACATTGACGAGTTTCGCCGAAATATCGCCAAATTTGGCTCCAAAAATTATTTCCTATTTTGTATAACTCTAAAACTTTAACCCGTAGATTTTTTAACTTTGTATTTAGAACTATTGTAATATCTAACTGTTTTCAAAATCTTTTTTGACAGCAATCGACTGAGAATTTATTTACATGGTGAGCCAAATGACTTTGAATACATTGAGGTGTATAGATGCATTCAATTAATTGAAAGTCTGTGTTCAATGACTACTTTGGCTATCCCCAAAATCTCGCTGACTATCTCAAGTTTGTCGGCTTTTGGTGAAATATCGCCAGATAAAGTGTCAGAAGGAAATCTTTCAAATTGAACTCAGCTTGGCGATATCGAAATATTTGGCTAGAAATCCCTAAACCTTACTATTATTGATATTTTATCTCTTTCAAAGAAATAAATTTAGAGGAAGTGCGTCGAAAATATTTTTGATCTAATGGACGTGCAAGGAAGTCATGTGTTGGACACATCAGATTTTTATATTCCAGCATCGTTCACAGCGCTCCATGCCTCTTCCACTCATATACCACATCCTCACAAACTTACAATAAGTTAGTCATTTCTTTCTACTAAAATAATCCTAGGAATAATTTATATGGCAAAAAAACGTTTGCCGGGTCAGCTAGTTCTAATATATAAAATTCTCCTGTCACAGTGTTAGTCACCTAACTCCTCCGAAACCACTCGACCAATTTTAATGAAATTTTCTATGTATATTCGTTAGGTCATAGAATAGCTTTTTAACTATGTGTCATACCCCTAAGTCATAAGGGCGGTCCACCCCAAAATGTTTAGCCCCCGAGTGCTATTCATTTCAATCAGGATTTCTGTGTAGACATTAGCGTGTCGAATCACTTTTCAAATGTGTTTGCCAGATAATGTGGAGAGGGGGGGGGAAGTTAATAAAATGTTGAAAGTCGCACAAGGTTTGCAATTTTTGATAATTGATCGCTAAATGTGGTGCCAAAACGCGACAATTTATTATAAATATATTTCGCGTATAGTTAGAAAACGCCTGGCGTATATTGTAAAAGAGTTTTATTAGGCGATTTTAATATAGATTTCTATTCCGAAGAAGTGCTCTGTGGAACAAGAAAGGAAAAAACGGTACACTCATGGATTATGATGTCCATTCCAAACAGTATTTAAAATGTCTTTGCGGTATAGTTGGAATATGCCTACAGGAAGAACATGCCTGGAGGAAATTCTAAACAGTTTCAGGTGGCGATTTTAAGATAGATTTCGATTCCAAAGATGTGTTTTATGGTACAAGAAAGAGTTGATTCCTATTTTAGCGCCCCCACTCTCGCCAACCTAAAAAATTCCCGTACTTTGGCGAGCTTTGCAGTCATGGGTCTCTGGGAGTTATGCACAAGTTTCAACGGTACTTACGTATTATCCCGGCGGTCCGCCAAGACAAGCAATTTTTCACCAAGATAAATGCCGGGCACATGAAATTGTTGATGGTTTGGAATACGATTGGCAACGCATTTAAAATCTACGAAAAAGTAGTTTGGCGGAAGTGACCGCCGGGATAATACGTAAGTACCGTTTCAACGCACCCAAAAGAACTAGGTGATAACTAAAGTAAACAAACTAGCAATAAACGCGCCAGTTAAGGAATTTGAAGACATTTAATTATTAAAACTACATTAATTAGTAATCCAAAATAAATAAAAATGTAACGGCATGCTATACTTACATGTTGTTCCAAATCGCCATTTTAATTCTAAATTACGATTTCTACATAAATGCAAAAAATCGTCATGGTAACTGCATATGTTTAATCATCGCCTCCTTGGCGAGAGTCGAGGCGTTAAAGTAGGAAACAATATATAAAACGGTGAAGTATAGTTGTGATATACTTGGCGAAGATTGTAAAATAGTTTTAGTAGGCGATTTTAAGATAGATTTCGATTCCAAAGATGGGTTTTATGAAATAAGAAAGAAAAATACAGCACAGTCATGAATAATGATAACACTTTCCAACTTAATGGAATAAGGACGAAAAATAGGGACGACGCATAAATTATGATACGATTTTAATATATAGCACTATAGTGCGTATTTAAAATCTGAAAGTGTTTCAGATTTTCATTCTTTTTTTTTGGGGGGGGGAGGCAAAATTTTTTATGGAATGACTATCAATAAGTCTCAAGGCCAAATTATGTCTGTTTGTGGATTAGATTTGAGCACACCATGTTTTTCACACGGACAGTTATACGTGGCATGCTCTCGAGTGGGCAAACCATACAGTGGGCATCCAGTTTGTTTGTGTTATCTAAAGATGGGATAACAAAAAATATTGTATATTCTATTGCGTTAAGGGATTGATATTATTTTTTAGTAAAATTATTGTAATTAGCGATATATATAAATTTAAAGAATAAATTACAATGAATTAAAAATATAAATGTTTGGTATTGTGTTTTTTATATTCCAGCATCGTTCACAGTGCTCCATGTCTCGTCCACTCATATACCACGTCCTCACAAACTTACAATAAGTTAGTCATTTCTTTCTACTAAAATAATCCTAGGAATAATTTATATGGCAAAACAACGTTTGCCGGGTCAGCTAGTAATATATAAAAAAATGTATACATTGCATCTGTCCGCAAAGTGTAAAGTCACAGAAGGTAAATAGAGAATTACTGTTGTAGGTATCTATAGTGAAATTGCTGGCAAATTTTGAAAACGGCAGATTGTTTCTACACGATAAGCCTGTTCCAAATGACGAGAAAGAATTTATTAGAAGTTTAAACTACGTTTTAGCCACAATGACGCACATAAATTGACCTGTACCGGACTCATGGGTACTTTAGTTTACGAACCATTACTGAAAAATGTCTTATGGTTTACATAATTGCTCTAAAATTTGAAGCTGCTTCTTGCCTTTCAGAGGTGTATCAAAATTCTAGAATCGCATAAAAGGAGCAAGTAGGTCTGGCCGATGCATTCGGTAATGTCAAAGACCGATTAAGACACTTGGAGGCCTTAGGTCTAGCACTTTTTTAGGGTGGTGGGGGAGGGGAGCTTGTATGGTCTTACCTTATTGACACATATAGTCACAGGGTACAAGTATTTTTTCACATTGCTGTGCGCTTGTCAGTACTGTTAACATAAAGTTCATAAACTTCTAATGTACAGAAGTTATTCTTCAAATAATGTCACGTCTATGAATGATACATGATGGAATGCTTTGGACCATAACATGACGTTTATTTTATCTCTGAATACACTGTAACAAACACTTTTGCATGGTGATGGTAATCAGGCCCTTTGTAACGTAAGCTGCCTTCGCCTGGCAAACCAATCAACAAACTTGAATTCACGAAGAGCATCACAGTGCTATACCCTAATACATTAAAATACATAAATACAAAAAGAAAAAGCAAGCAGAAATATAAATGCATTTACAGATGACACGAGTACGGATTTCATATCCTTGTAAAAAACCATTCGTGCTATTGCTTTCCAATAGTTTGATAATTCAAATGCGATGCATAATTGGTTGGAGGTTACTCATCACTGCCCTTCTGAAAATATTTTGACATGCATCGGTCTAGCATTTGATTGCCGAATATCAGTTGAAAAAAATCCTCATTTGTATTCAGTTCCTTGCAGTAGATCCGAATTTTTCAGTACTGGCTATGACAGTCATCCTTTAGGGTTGCTACCTAATCCCAAGGGGAAAAAAAAAGAATTTAAAGCAATTACTTCAACCTTCTGAGGTTACGCTTTAGTTGTTAAATTGATACGCTCCCTGTGTGATCTAGGTGGCTCTTGTCTTTTTCTTTTTAGTTTCTACTTCGAATGAGATACTCTTCATTGTGTTTGTCGTAAGAAGGTATCTAAACAGTTGCACACTTTTAACGCGGTGTATCAGATGTATTCTGTTTTAGAGTGAGGCTCTTTGATGCAGAGTGGGGGATAATTCTTGTACTTGAAGATACTTGCAATAAATTGTACTGATGACATGATTATGTATTTTGCTTATACATATGTGCTTTACAGATATAATGATACAAATATAGCAGTACATCGGATATCCGAGATTATGTTTTGAAAAAAAGAAAAATGGAAAATATTTTCGAATACATATGTGGAAGCTTATGAAGAGGTGTTTTGGAATATCTGCATTTTTTCTGTTCTGGAATGTCTCAGATTTATGCTTTTTAAGAGCTACGATTCTAGTGCATATGTAAAAGATAAGTTATGTTTGTAAACGAAGTATGTTTTTAGAATAATTCCATTTTTATGTTGGTGAGATTAAATGCTTTGCCATTCGGTGTTGGTACACTGGCATGGCTATAAAAATGTAACACTAGGTACTGCACGTGCCTGGACGTGTTTCCAATTTAAATCGGAAGAAAATTACAGAATAATTTTTTCTGTAATTACATTTTTTTATTTAGTGTAGATGATGCTAAGCAGTTTTAATGATCGTAAAAATCGGGATACTTTAACATGTTTTGCAGAAAGGATCAACATCCTAGAACGCCAAAGAAATCCTGCAAAGTGCTACCACTCCAGCTTACTTCAAATTTGTATCCACAAAGACAAAACTCTAAGAGTGAACCCACTTCTTTAGGTGAGTAACCTATTAAACAGTGACTAAACTAATTTTTTAGAATTTTTTAGAATTTTATCAGAATTTTTAAGAAAAATTCTGATTTAATATTTCTATGCAGGCAATTATGACTTGTTAACTGATTTGTTTTAAATAGTGGATTACCAAGATTCAGCCTAAAAAATTTCACTATGGATGCATTCCATGTCAAGTGCAATATAACAATTAAATTCTTTCAAATTACACTAGCATTTCCCCCCCCCCCCCAAAAAAAAAATCTATTGTTTTGTTCAACTAAAATCAATATACTGAACTGAAAGCACGGAACTCCCCTGTGAGTGATTATATTTCATCTTATGAAATCCGTATAAAACTATGCATGCTTAGAAATTTACTCCGTTTCAAAATAATGCATACGTAGAAATTATGTACTGAATGCCCGTATCCATTGTCCCAGATCTAGTCTTTAAATCCGTAATCGCGAATCTAGGAGAACAAAATCGGTATCCGTAGATCTAAGTTTTCTAAAGAATTCCACAAAATAGTTGTTTGACATAATTCAAATTTTAATGCATGAGTAACCATACAAGTATTTTTTTTTCACAGGAAGGAGGACTTTTTTTAGTTCGACAATCACCTCAGCATTTAAACAATACGAAGAATTTTCACTGTAATATTAAATTCTTCACTGCGGAAATGACTAGGGGTCTATACCCTTCCAAATCCATATGGAGATATGCTCTAATATATTTAATTTTCTATAGACGTTTTCTCTAAGAAGCCTCGCATTGCATTTTTCATAAATTTACCTTTATCGTCGTCATTTATTAATTACAAATAAATTTATTTTTATAAAGTAAATAAACTTTCAGGCTCGAATTCTTATGCTGTTTGAAGAAAATCAATATTTGTTATAGAGTGAAAATTATTAAGTTGAGTCATCGGGTAGACAGATTTGGAAAATTAAGAATTTTTTATTTACTGCTAGGAGTTGTAAAATGCATGTCAGTAAAATATTACAGATAATAATTTACGGAATATATGTTTTGAAGTGAATAGTCCGCATTTTATAATTAATTGCCAAACTTAAGATTGATGATATTATATGAAAGATTTTCTTATAATTTCATATATTTTGTTACCTTTTTATATTTTTTTAGACACTTCATATTTCTTATCAGAGAGCTTTATAGAGCAATTATTAAATGATGTTCGCCAAACAAAAAAACAACTTGTTCTGCTTCAAGAAACGGTATGTATATGCAATATGTAGATATAATTTTTATGGGGTCAATCACATATTGCGAAGATATTTATTTCTTTGTAGTTTTATTCTCTCTAGTTATATTCTTTGTAAGATTAAATCAACGATAACTTTAATTTATTCCGTAAATAATAATTGAGCATTCAGCCGTAGACTTGTGAGTGATTTACATCTAGAAAGCAAGAACTATTAGAAATCTAAGATCACAAAGAACAGTTGTAATATCTTAAACGTACCTGAAAAGACGTTTCTAGGATGGGTTTTTGTGTACTCCTCCTATCGTTTTTATCTTCTGTTGCTACTGGGAAAATCGTAACTTTGTTTGAAAGGACTCATGTTTCTTAGGAAGGGCTAATGAACTTTCTATTACCCTGCTACACCAGAGTCAATATCTAGAACCTACTTACTATCGCTCACTACTCATAGATTTGATCTGCACATAGAATCTTTTGATTATAATTTGTTTCTAACTAAAAAGTTTGCGAAATAATATCATAAGAGATATTTATCCACAAAACAAGTATACTTCAGCTGGTACAAAAAGGTCCACCTTCTGCAATTGCAAAAAGTTCAATCATCCGCACGAGTAGAATGTTCTAAACTTTCTACTCCTGTGGATAGTTGAACTTTTTTTGAAACTGAGGAAGACCACCTGAAAAAGCTTATTGTGGATAAGTACCTTTAATGGTTTTATTTCACAAAGTTCAAAAGTTTTGAAATCCGTTTCTTCAAAACTTTAACTATCTGTACTTTTTGATGCAGGGTTGTGTAGTAGCTAGAGAACCATGTTGCCACACCTCGGGTCTGGTTTCGATTCCCGGCGGCGCGGGCTTTGGTGTCATTTCGTCTGTCCTTTCATAGGAGGCAACGCTAGTCCACTTATATGGTGCCACCATAATAAAGCGACCAGTAATTCCGGCTGTAAACGACTACTGCTCGCCATTAGGGAAAAAAAAAAGCCTTGTTGACGCTGTTATTTGTTGAACAATGTTCTTATTATGATATGTTAATCTCAACATTTTTAAATGCTCGCGAAAAATCAAACGGATAAAGTAAGTAAAAAAAAGGGTAATAACAATAAAAAAATTACAGATTAAAAAATGACAGATTGACCTCCCCCCCCCCCCCAAAAAAAAAAATTAAATGTTCTA
Source organism: Cheiracanthium punctorium (assembly GCA_038373885.1). Classification (NCBI taxonomy): domain Eukaryota; kingdom Metazoa; phylum Arthropoda; class Arachnida; order Araneae; family Cheiracanthiidae; genus Cheiracanthium; species Cheiracanthium punctorium. Next base: position 75,960 of record JAWZYV010013279.1, read on the forward strand.
TAAATCTATAATTATTGTTTTTGATATTTTCAGTTACTTGAAATATTCCTTCCACATTTTTAGTAAAAATTGGTTAAGGAAACATGCTAAAATTTAAAAATATTTTTATTAAAAAGGTCAAAGAATATAGTATATGTTGTATTTCAAAAACATAATATCAATAAAAAATAGAACACTCCGGAGTTTGGGCGGTTTTCACCAGATGTAGCGTGACTACGCATAAGGACCCCTTAAAAAGTTCTCCACCCAAGGCAGCACCCCTTTGGCAGATAGTCCTCTCGTAGCTTTGGCTTAACGCAACACACACACACACACACACACACGCTTCTATTAAAAACAGTAAACACACTCGAATAAAAATGAAGATAAAAATAAATATCGCTGCACTAAGGAACATTCATCGATTATTTTAGATATAGTTAGATTCTGTTGCATTATTTCAAGAAAACTGGCTTCTTTGCTTGTATTAGCCAAGTACGCTACTGTGAACTAAATAAAAAAAGTACCAGTATGGGACTTTTTTTATGTCTAGTTTGATATGGACTTAGCCAGTATTTAAATGTTTCTAGCATTATATGTTTATAAACAGTGAGCTGCTGCCATTAGGCGTTTAGGAGTATGAGCAAGGCCGTAATCAGAAAAAGAATTCTTGGGTGGGTGGATATGTAGTGCTAAAATGTTTTCCCCATAGATCCCCAGAGTCAACCCAAATAAAAATTTACTAACGTATTGACTGAAATTTCGGTGGAGAGCCCCTTCCCCCCTGGCTACGGCCTTGCATATAAGATCTTGTCTAGCGTCTTAGTCCGCTAATAGTAAATGAATCATAATAGTGGAGAAATAGTCAGGGCAGTTGCTAAGGGGGGGGCGTAGAGAGAACCTCCCTGCCTTGTCCCTTGAGATTCGCAAATTCTGTTAAACTTTCGCAAAATTAGATACCGAGTTGGCAAACTTGGTGCAAGAATTTTAACAAAAAATATAATTTACAATCTATTTCTGGTACACTTGGCAAAATTACACAAACCCAGTTGGCAAAAGTAAGAAGTTGGCAGTATAATGGATAAAAAAAAATTAAATAAATAAGTTTGTAAGAACCGGCATTTGACTTGGCAGTTTATCGACATCTCCCCCCCCCCACACACACACCTAAAAAAAGTTTTAGCAATGGCCCTGGAAATAGTTACTGAAGGCCAATACTGTAATAGTTCACACGAGAACTATTGAAGAGTACGTGCAGACCTCAGGGAGGAATACTTTGATGGGGAGTAGGAGAAGAGTAAACCCAATTTGTAACAAAAACTTCGGACTTCAGACAGCTTTAGCAAATTCGCACTGAATAATCACACGAAGATTACAATAAAAATAATCTCCCAGTTTTTGCAGCTGTTCAAACCGCTCTTTCATTTGGAACGCTTCATGCTCATCTTTAGACTACTTTTAAAAATCAAATTAATCTGAGAAACATTCACTAGGTATTGGAAAGTTTTTTTGAATGAATATATCGAAAATAATAATCACAAAAGGTCCTAACTGCACAAGTTTATTGTGATTGTGAGCAACCAGCAACTGTTTACGAGAGGATTTAAATTCATCTTTCATGCGAGATAGCCTTAGAGTCTGTTCAGCTTCACATCATTTTCAAGTGCTTCTATTGAGTGACATTTTCGAAGTTATTGAGAATGATACATTAGCTGGAATACCAATTTTTATCTTGCTCAAACACTATTGGCTAGGTCACACCACCATCCAGACGAGACTAAGCTCCCGAAGAAAATCGGTGCATCAATCTAGGTGAACTAAAATAAGAACTTCAGGACAATAAAGGCTTAGTACTGGAAAATGAAAAGATTAAGAAGCATAAAAATAGATATATATTGAAAACGCGAGATAAAGCCGGTACTTTTCAAAATGATGAAAATTATTCAATTGATGAAAATATTTCAAATATTGATGAAAATACATCAAATGATTCAGAAAGAGGGATAAGTTATCAGGTTTTCTCTCTGCAAAAAAATCTATCTACCCACCATCGCAAAATTCAAGAATTACGCTGGTTTTCCAGTAGAGTGAATTGAATTTATAAGATTTTTTTTTTCCCTCGATGGCAAGAACAATAAGCATTTTTCGGTCGTACAATACTGAACATGATTTCACAAACGAGGCATTTGGTATTTCACACAAAATGCATAATTTTCAATTAACATCGAACTCTTCAGCATTTTTCGCGATGTAGATTTTTATGGAATGATTATTCGTAAACCGCTGTTTCGTATCCGATGGTAAAAACATGATGATCTCATTGCTGGTTGTTAGAGCAAGAAACTACAAAAACGTTCCTTCAGCATTTTACTTCTGGATACTTATTAAGAGAAATTCGTGCTCGTTTCTGAATCTAAGCTAAAAGAAGCTGGTTTCAGTTGTATCTATTAATATACTATTACAATCAAGCATAAAAAACTGTTAAAATAAATGAAAAATAATCAACAGCCCGAAGACGTGCTTCAATAAATCGTAGCATAGCATTACTCCTAGATCTTGATAATTCAATCAATATTTCAGCTTAAGAAATTAATTATTATCACTGCAGATGAAACTGGATTGAAAGTAAACATCTACTATGAATGTAGCATATCAAAATTAAATCAACCATTGTTTTTCAGCTTACACTTAAATTATTCGATGTAAATTTGTATATTAATAAGATCCTGTTTCTTTCAATTGCTTTTAATTCTCAGACATACCACAGTTTCATTTATAAGAAATACTACTATTTTATTTATTTACCTTTTTTTGAGACGTTGTATAATGTTAATTTCAATATCTCCCTACGACATTTTTGCACCTGAAATTTCACGTGAGTCAGTTTCATCTGACTGAAGTGTCGGTCCAATTTTTTTTTTTTTTTTTTTTTTTTTTCGGCGAGGCTATTCCAATGACACATATCAAACAAACAGGCTTGGAAGTATTTTGATGTGCAAATAAAAAATTTTCTTCCCCGTTAGTTTTAAAATCATGAATTCCACTATCCGAACGAGTAATTTAGATTTGTAAGACACGCTTGTGAACATTTTATACTGTTTTATAAAGAGTCAATTAAATCTTTTCAGGGATCAAATTTCAGTGCATAGCTCATTTATCACTAACTGTAATTTTTACGATTTTTTTTTTAATGTCTGTCTACTAAGGGAAAAAAAAAAAGTCTAAAATATTGCACATTCATCTTTCGATGTCCAATTTGCACACAATGCTCAATGCTTTGTGACAGTGAATAGCCAGTAGTGTAAGTGAAGCGTAACAGAAAAAAAAAAGGGGGGGGGAGAACAAAACCACAGCCTTATTTAATTGCTATCGGTGGGTTAACGAAATCGAAAGACAAGAACTGTCTTGAATGAATACTTGAGCTTCAGACACAATTAGTCTATAGTCGTGGAGGGAAAACAAATACCACAGATTTTTATTCCTTTCTCAGTATTATCGTTCGGTTGGCGAAAGCTGAAAAAACAATGGTATACGAAAAGTCTTCTTAGGTTTGTTTGGCTATGGAAGTGATCTAATATGCAGAGTGGGTTTCGCTCTGCTGCTCGAGGGAAACTTTCACGAATTCCGTAGTATCGCTGTAGGACAAAACTTGGCAGCGCGATTTTCTTTCGTTTTTAACCCCGGCAGCGAAGTTTAAAGATGATGTGATGAAGAAATTGATATACGTATAGAATGGATTATCAGTTCATTATGCGTGTCGAATATTAAAAGTCAAATTATAATTTGTTTAAGAAACAAGTAAAATGTAATCCTTAGTGGGGCCGGAACGCACCGTAATAACATCCGGGTATACATTTTTGCAAGCCAGGACGGCGGCGTTCCGAAACTTTAATGCGATTATTATTTATTTTGTAAATTTTTACTTAGTTCCTAATAAAAGAAAGAGTTCGTGTATAGTCTGATTGCACTAACAATATTTATGTTTGAATTCTATGGATCCCGCTTTAGTTGAAATCATCCCATTGGATTGATATAGAGGAGTCTAGTCGAAGGAATTCAACTAACTAATTAAAAACTTCCAAGCATGTTAATAAAGTCGATGGTAGGATTTCAGCACTTATTTATGCATCGGCAACTCTCAGCAGCAAATAATATTTGAAACACGAGATTGAAAAAACACGTAATTGTGAACCAATTCTCATCATCTTAGACTTATTGAATTTCCAAGTTAAGACGCCAAGACTATAGCAGAACATTTACAAAATACTTAGAGAAACACGGATTTCTTAATAAGTGATCTAGGAAATTTTTATCAGATTCACTAGTGATAGAGCAAGTGTTATGCGAGAAAAAAATCGGGTGTTGCGCAGTGTTTGCCCCAGGAATGTCCAAACACAATAATATGACACTGCTTAAATCATCTTCTAAAACTTGCATTTGGAGATACAATCAACGAAGTCCATCGAGTCAGTCATTTATGAACTTTCGTGGACAAACTTTGTATAAGTAGATCTTTTGCTTTTGCTAAGAACCAAAAAATTCAAGCTTCTGCAGCTAGCCTCTAAACCGAAAATCTGGCGTATTTTTGGAGTAAGATGGGTTATTATATATATAACTCTTTCCGAAGTGTTTCTTCAGTCTGGCAAAACGGTAAAACTTTGTCGAGTCGACCAGTAGAGATCACACTTGGACAAAAACAGAAAAATTCATTTTCGAAGGTCTATTCAAGCGCATTTTATCAAAACAATTTCTAACAGATTTGGCGCTCATGCAGCTCGTAAAGAAACACCCTAAAAACGTTCAAGGTCCCAGATGTAGTTAATTTCTTTAGAATATAATTCGTAAATCACATGACTGCCGCTCTATATTAAACAAACACTCCCACTCTATTTACAAGTACGCTATGTAGAAAAATACTTTAAGGTATCCTCTTTCGTGTAAAAATAAAATTGGCTAGAAAAACAAAATGTGCTATTTTTTTTTTTTTAAACGGAACTTACTTTCAGAATACGCCTCATATATATATATATATATATATATATATATATATATATATATATATATATATATATTTGTATATATATATGTATCTGCATTAGCCATTTTAATAAATAATTCGGCTAATATTCAATGAATATAGGGTGTATCATAAATATATAGTGTGAGTATGCACCACAATGAAAAGTATCTATACACAGAGAAATTGCACAAGTATGCCCGAGTTTAGGCTCAATGATAGCGTCCGTGAAATATTCCCAGATTTAAATACTGATGGGTGCATGTAGTCACTGTTTTTAAGAAGTGAGTAGACTGGTTGGGATTGTGATAGTTCGTCTTCTGATCGGTCGTGTGGCTATATTTTTCTCCCATTAAATAAGCAGGTGTGGTCAATTTCTCATGAAGTAACGTCCCCTAAGACATTCCTATCATTCATCTTAACGACAAAATCAAAAAATAGCTTTAAATAACTTTCCAGTCATGAGCTGCATAAAAAGTGATATAAGTCAGCAATTTACCATTGACCCGACTTTTCGATTTCAAAAGATGTCTCCTTTCCGGAATTAATGGAAGGCCCCATAACGTTCAATTCGCACTCTACTCAAGTTAATTTATTCTGGCAGTTAAGAATAGATGTAATCAAAGATAGAATCCTCAAATTTTCAGCCTCATAATGTAGTACAATTTAAAAGCTATATGATGAGAAAATATTTATTATAGCATGAAATATACAATTATTACATAAATAGGAACAATATAACGATGTGTGTCCCAAAGAATAAATTTGGTGTTGATTGAAGGCGGTGGCGGCTCTTCCATTTGAGCGCATGAACCTCCCAAAGGATAAACTAAAGAATAAACACGTTAGCAAATTAAATTTAAAAAAAATATTAAGTACACTTCCAGATTTTTGTGAATTTAAAACGTGAGTTTTAATCTACCCCCCCTTCCCCCCACTATTATTAAATAGGCTTATTATAGCTAACGCACTGTAGTGTAGGTTACTACAGCACAGTCTTTAATCGATCGCGCGTGCGAACGGAAAAATTCTCTTCTGAACCGCTCTCTGGGAAGAGAAACGGAAAGAGTTGAGAAGAAGTACGGTGCTGCTGATATCATTCTGCTCGCACATTTTGAGTGTGCGCACGTACGATTTTTCTTGCCGTAATCTCTTCCGGATTTTCCCTTGGTTTGTTACATCCGGTTAGTAAATCCCCCTTTCTTTAATTTTCTTATTATTTTCTTTATTTTTATCATTTTTCACTACAATATTTTTTACAAACTAGTGTAAATAATTAAGATGGGAATTAAAGGCATGTTTCGGAGCTAAAGCAATGACATTTTTCACTATTATCCTCTGAAAAAAAATTTAAATAAAGTGAAACAAGACAACACTTTTGCTAAAACTTATCTTGGTGACGAAATGTAAGACAAAACATTACTTATTTTCTTTCAGTTGCGTGAAGTGTTTTCTTTTAACTGCTGAAAACGCAAATCTATTTTAATTTGTAAGGTGCGTCGCATCTGCATATTTAATTTTTGAAATTGAACACAGCCGGCTATGCGGCGGTGTGAAAGAATTCTTGAGGTCTGTGGATGCGATGGGCGATTCAATCGACTTCCATGTTGCTGGTAGTTCAATTGAGCTATGGCAATGGCTCACTTTTTGGGAAATGATTGCGTTTCAAAGGATTAAAATAATTTAACCCTTTGAGGCGCAACCCTTTGCCAATGCTTAAAAAAGGGCAGCTGTTGCCATCGCTCGACTCAACTACCACCAAGATGGCGGACGATCGAAACGTTCATCGCGTGCCACAGATCTAGAGACCCTTTTTTGACGACAGCTGGCTGTGCGCGGGCACAGCCAGCTGTCGTCAAAAAAGAGTCTCTAGATCTGTGGCACGCGATGAACGTTTCGATCGTCCGCCATCTTGGTGGTAGTTGAGTCGAGCGATGGCAACAGCTGCCCTTTTTTTCAGCATTGGGCAATCGATCCAGCTGTTTTCGCATTCTTCCATTTTCCAGCAGATGCCAGTGCTTTTAAAAATAATCGTGACCATTTTTTGACGGGAAATGACGTGCTAAAAAGTACAGGATTCTCGTGGAGCTATGTCACCCGCAACTATTTTTATAGAAATCCAATCTATTCTTCGTGACTGGCAACAGTCAAAACGTCGGAGTTGGGTGATCCCAGAGCGGGAACACTGCGCCTTAAAGGGTTAACAAAACGCGTACTAAATAGAAGCTATGCACCACTTTCGGACGCATCTTATAATGCTGAATTATTTCGCAATAATCTCTTTAAAAGTACTTGATGTTTACTTTAGCGTGACCCTTCCGAAAGCAATGCAACAAGTAACCCGTCCCTCTTCATCCCACGTCACAACAACCTGTTACACACTCTGGTGTAGATGTAGCGAGTCGAGTGAGTAACAGGTAAAAATCACATAGGCCTGCCTGGGTCAGCTCAGTCAGTTCCGCGCAGTTACTCGTTGTGGCGACACATTTCATTGAAAGAAAAATAAGAAGAAAAGCTTCCAAAATTCCGCTGGTTGCGTCGGGGGGCAAAGGGCCCGGGCCCTCCTCCTGGAGGAGCAAGCTCAAATGGAAAGGCGTGAGTACTTTTCTCTCTTAGTAGTCCACTTTTCATTAAGAATGCTTTCTACTACCAGGAAGTAGTATTTTCAGATGGGTGTAATTTTGAATGAACGTTAAATACCTGCTTTCACGTATGTTTGTTGGTGTTTTCAAGGCTGTTTCCGAAGAGATTTTTTTAATAGGAGATAAATTGAACGTGCGTTTTATAAAACTAATTTTAATGTACTATTCATAAGATAAAACAGACTAACTAACACGCCTTAACTTCTTTGAAAAATGGATGTCTTTATGAGCATAAAATTAAAACCAAAATATCTAAATATTTCAAGGAAAACTATTGGTACCGAAAGAATATAAATTATGTAAACTTTTTTTTATGCAGTTTAGTCCTTTATCAAAACAGATTTTTAATTATAAGACTGAAGAAACTTCAGACGATAATAATAAATGAACCAGATGTTCGAAAAGGCTGAAGCGAATATTATGAAATTAAAATGTATTATTTGTTTACATTTGGTTAGTTTAATTGGAAAATAGTTTAGCGTAATTACTATAATCTCTCACATTTCAAACAACTTAAAAAATGTTTTTTACAAGGAAACCGGTAATAAACCACTCAAAAAATTTTTATTATCAACAATAAAACAATAATTCCCCCGAGTTGTATTTTATATTATGTATTTATACATCCTTTAGATGTTTCTCACATTAAAAAAAATTATATAAAGTGAATTTTTTAACACTTTCACATTATTTAAATCTTTACGGGTGTGTTGTGAGTACATATACTGAAGAGTTACGGAAACTTAAAATTTATAACACTTTTAAAATTACGTGATTTGTGATACATCTTAACTTACATAAAATCTTCCAGTTTCATATGATCAACTTATAAAGGAATTCCGTACTGTTTTATTGAAAAATTCTTCTTCTTAGTTAAATTAGAGTGGTGACACATTGACTTCTTGTGACTTTCTACTTTTGTTTGCATTCTCAACATAGGCATGATCGCCTTCTAATTATTTAAAGCTTTTAAAAGTAAAAATTACACAATGAAGGTAAAAAAATGTATATTTATAAAAAAAAAATACTTATAAAGGAGAACTTGTATAGTTAAGACTGAAAATTACGATCGAACGATTTTAACTGAAATTTTTTTGTAAATTTAATGAGAATCTCAGTTTTTTAAATTTTACAGAAAATTTTATCAGGATTGAAATTTCAAGACTTCAGAAAATAATTTTACTTACTAAACCGCTTGTAGTGACTGAAATGTTTTGAATCTTACTCTTATATTTTTGCATTTCTTGGAATACTTCTAAAATATTTTAATGTACGTGCAAGTCAATACATTAGTTATAGTATCTTTTATGATATGAACAAGTATCTTCGCAAATATTTCATGCATTATTACTTTAACGTATATTAACTTTTTTAAAATTCATATCTTTAAAAATTTAAAGATAGAGAATTTCTATGCATTATTATTTTAACGTATATTAACTTTTTTAAAATTCAGATCTTTAAAAATTTAAAGATGGAGAATTTCTATAAAAACATTAATAACCAAACTGAATCTATATCGAAAAGAAAGAAAATACATGAAATGAACTCTTTTGTATTTAACATTTCACTCTTTACCACTAGTAATATTTAACCAAATTCACTTAACTCCGAAGAATAATTGTATGTATACAAACTTTCATACCATAACCCCCTCCCACCTCCTTTTTTTTTTGGAAAGTGGTGAGGTTATATATTTTAAAGATTTAATATTTGTATTATTAATTTACTTACCATCAAAGTGCATGTAAAGTTAACTTGCCTTTGGTTGGGGGAGGAGCAATAGAGCGCAATACTGTAAAACTAGTTTCCCTGCATTGTATACACTCTGACGAGTAAATAAAACACTCTTTCGCATTTTCACTTTAACCTTTTTAATCATTTCATCCAAAACTGTACCCGTTGTTTACTATAATATTGAGCAGTTATTTTAGTGGCCAAATAAAATAAAAACATGTTGTGAAGATACGTTATACGTAGGACATTGCTTAAAATAAATATAGGTGCTATATACTTATTTTAACCAACTATTTTAGGTTATGCAGTAAATAGTATTTTTCTTTAACTTTCTAACCTCTCAGAATATCTAAAAGGTTCTTTGGAGTAACATTCAAAGAAATTGGAAAGGGGAGAAGCATCAGAAAGAGATCAATCTCGTTATAAAATTTTGTCGGGTAATGCTTTTTCTGTCTTTTGAGATTCATTGATGAAAATTAGGAGGAAAAACGTAACAGGGAGACCAAAAGATATCCTCATAACTAAAAAAACGTCATCGATTACTTGAGAGAGAAATGCGCAAATACTTTTAAGGTCCAGTGAGAAACAAAACTAACTCAAGTTTCATAAAAACTATATATACACTGGACCCTCTTCTTACACAGTGAATACGTTCCCTGCAACACCGTGTAAAAAACAGTGTGCTTAAATAAAGAATAATGGCGGGAAGATTTCGGTATATAAACCCTCCCATATATCACTGCAAATGCTGAGTAGTAAATATACCGTGTTTACTCGAGCAGTAGTCGCACCTTTTTTGCCAATTTTTCATGGTGAAAGTCTAGGTGCTACTATTATGCGGGGAAATTTTACTACATATTATTGCATTAAGCTATATTTTCTTCTTCAAAATGGCGGTGCGATTATTATGCGAGGGCGACTATTGCGCAAGTAAACAAGGTATGTACAACAGGTGTAAAAATTCTCCAAACAGAAGTTTTAGTGTTATGCATTGGTAAAATAAAAATCGAAAAAATGCTTTTCTTCATCTTTTTTTAACATCGTGTTACTTTGAAAACGTGTAAAAAAAAATCCTGTAAAAAGAGAATCCAGTGTATACGAATAATTATGGCAAAAGTCTTAGGCATAAGAAAGCATCCTGAGTGGACTGATAAACACACAGCTAATCACTTGGCTTGGACTAAAGAAACACTTGTCGTGGATTACTGAATGGCCATCAGCTATTTTCTAATTTGGGAATCACTTTAATTTTAAGTTTCATGGATGGATGCTAGGCGGTACGAGAAAGATTTATGGCTTTTATGCTATAAAACAGGCGTTCTTTATTGTTACTGTATGGGAATTTTGCGATACTAAGATTTACAGCTTTTGTGTTAGGCGTGACAGGCTTTTCATCATTACAATATAGGAATCTCGCGTCCATCCCTAATGGGCTTTATAATATTTTCTCTGCCTAGGAATTCCGTTGGACAGGCCTAAAGTCCATATCTAATCTTTTTAAATAGCAGGCAAGGGCATAGTGATTACATTGAGTTGCTTAAATTATAGTTACTTTCTTGGGTCTCTGATCTGGGAGTAGGACACCGATGTTTGAACATGAAGGATTCTTTCACTTGTATAGCTGAAGATGCAATAAATAGGTTTAAAAGCAAGGCTAACCCTTTTTATCATGGCAGGAAAGACATCCTGAAAGTAATTTAGTAGAAAATATCTGAACATTATTAGTTAAATGAGCTTGCAAACCGTGATAAGCAATATAAATCCGCCAAAATCTCTAAACGAAGCTTGAGCTAATTTATGAGAGCAAAATACTATATTAATCTTAGTTCTTATTTGTTGATTTGTAAGTGCCCATCTACTTTCTGAATGTCGTTTTGTGTTATAATTTATTATTTCTGCAAATCGATTCTCATTAGCGTAATGTAAAGTATTATGCGTAATATATAATATTTTTAATTTAAACTAATCTAGGATAAAGTATAATTTTTTTAAGTACTCGAGTGCTACTGTATAAATTCAATTTCTAAAAATTTAAAAACAATATAAGTTTGTGTGCTATAGAAGAGCGGCATGCTGAAAACATAAAAACTCTCTTTGTTGTATTTGGATTTATTAACGGTTGCAGCGTATCTTCTTGGTAAATTTACTCTATCTATAGGTTCACTTTTTGGATATCAAAGAAGTTTTCTGGATATGAAAACAGCAAAAAATCGATAACAGTTGGGGAACTGGTAGATTTTCAAATTTTTAATATAACCTTTTTTTAAATGTCTGTCTGCATAACCGAGCAAAATTTCAAACGGATCATTCCTGTTAGTTAGGAAAGAGTAAATGTTGAAGATACACACATGTATGCATACATAGGTTCAATTTTTATTCATATAGAAGCGAAGAAATATTAGTATTAAGTTGAAATAGTCGTATAAACTCTTGCAAATGGAATATAAAATGTCCCAATATCTTAAAATTGAGTTCCTATAATGTACCAAGAATGATAAGAATTTTCTGGTTGTATCACAAAACGCACAAGTATTATATTTACAATGCTTTTTTTATTTTGCAACAAAGAAAACTGGATATACAACATATTTTAAATGAAACAAGAAAAATAAATCATGCCAAACGAATCGATTGTTTAAAAAAAAAAAAAAATCACTACACAACTGTCTTTTTTAGCGTAATTCTATTTGTAATTTTGTGAGGCGATGTAAAATAATTTTAAATGTTATTATGAAAAGCAACCTGTCATAAACATTTACATACCCATTGTATTGTGCTTGAAATGGGTGAATTTCCCTAAACTGCCATTGGCCGTAATATATAGGAAATATCTTGAGTGCTCCCGTAAATTAACTACAAGTGTTGCATATACTATTTTCGATTAGGGGGCCTTGATTTTGTAATCCTTATAAGATATTAACTTTGTTTTGTTTGAAATAGATTAACATCTCTAAAATACGCTTTAAATAATCTCTCCCTTTAGAGCGTAATTAATGTATTGGAATTCTTTGGATGCTCATGTAAAAGAAATATAAATGCTACTTACACCATTTTCAATAGGACACATGGTACAGTACATAGTAAAAAAACATAAATGAATTTCGCAGTGATCGATACTTATATTTGTGGCAACTTACAGCACCGACGGAGAGAAATCGAAATTATTAACACTTTTCAACTTTGTTTGAAAGTGTAAAAAAAGTCTTTAAAAACTGTTACCGCCAAATAGTATCTTATGTATTCCTATTACATATTCTGGCTTGCATGTATCTCCGTATTTATAAATATTTAAATTATGGTGTATTCATCCCCTTCCAGATATATGACATTATAAAAGCAGGTATTTAATAGCTTCTTTCATATATACTCCTCTTCCTAATCTTCAGAGATTAGGAATGATAAAATACTATTTAAGTATAAAAAATAACTGTTTATGAATATTGCAGTAGTACTTGGTGAATATTTTATTAGTTTAACTTTTGATATGAAATTCCCTTGGGGATTTACGTCATATGTCATCCGAAACCTTTGCGCAAAACGCATCTTGTAAGTTGCTCGTCATTCATCTCGTCACCTTGAAATTCTATTTCCTCTATATTATTTTATTTTTGTACATGACATGAATTTATGAAGACTCGATGTAGAAAAGGAGTATTGAAGGTCTCTCGATTTCAAAATCGAATATGAGATCAAGACGTTCATACTTTCCTTTATAAAATAAATTAGAAAATGAGTATCTTGAAACAAATGCAAGAGTTCCTCTTATTCTGACATCTTTGAAAAAAATTCAAATAAAACAACATAAAATTGCATCACCGTGTAAGTGGGAGGCATAGTAAAATATGCTTTGCAAGTTGGAATATATATTTTCTCAGTTGAAAATATTTTTCCACACGACTGCGCTTGCTTGTTTCTTCGAAGGCTTATTGGCCACAGAAATTCACGCAACTCTAATTTTGTGTACCCCTCTTGTTTCAGTTATTGAACGGAAGACTGGAACGAGTGTTATCATTAAACAGTTCCTCATCGGTAAGCTGACCTTCTTTTATGTTGTTAATTGAATTGCTGACATTCCTCATCACTTAAAACGAATGTATGAACGTTTCTTGTTAAATTTTATTGTTTGTAAATGTTGGAAGTTGAAGTGAACTGTCTGGTTTCAGTTTTATGCACGAAAAGACATAATACAGTGATTTTTATTCAGACATCCATGCCAGAGCCATTGATTTGGAAACCATACATCCCACTGGACAGTGTATTGTAAGAAAAACATCACAATGCCAAATGCATTGACCGAAATTTCTCATTATTTAATGGATTTTCATCGTTTTACCAGTTAATTGTATGTCGAAATGTAGGAGCAGCAAGGTAACAAATGTACAGGAAAGAATAATTTATGTGCTGATAATGCAGTTGGACAGTTTTACTTATGGTTTAAAAAAGATTACTGTGGCATCGTGGCCTGACTAATATAGAGGCATGCGGTGTCTCAAGATTCTACATTTAAAAAAAAAACCTAACTCAAAATTTGTAACAAGTCAGCATGTCTTTTTTTTCTCCTGAAAATGATAAAAGAGTTATTTTTTCAGAAGTATCAAAGCGGGACATAGTCGAGTCTGCTACATCGAATGCCCAATAGCCAGTACAGTGATCTTCTTATCCATTGCTTTTCTTAACTATGGGTTCTATAATTCTAATCATGTATAGCCACGCCAAAATAAAAGGCTTTTTCCCATTATTTTTTTCAATAGCTCTTTTTTATTGTTGTTGTAAAGTGAAAAGACTTTACAACAGGGATATTAGTCAAATAAAACAGGGAAATTTCTGTTATAGGGAAACAGTAGGATATTCCCATTGAATTATGTAAATATAACAAAAACATTCTCCAATTAAGTACAATCTTTTCCTAATAAACAGCTTTGACAATTTAAAACAAAAGATGATTAGATTGATTGTTTGTTCTATTTGTTTCAAGCATAATATATTCATTTTTATAAAGAAATCGGGCTAATTTAACAACACATTTCAATTTTTGCTTTATGTTTATACATATATTTCACTATTTTAATTTTTCACAAGAAAAAGTTGATAACTTTCAAGGCAGGTTAGAGCGGGGCCTTCGCTATTTGTAACGGGCCTGCGCGTGTATTTCGATGAGTCATCCAAAGAGGCCTACGGATCCTCACGTCTTCACGTATACATCAAGCAATTTTTAAGCTTTTCGATGCTTTGAAACGTTATTTAATGTAGTTTTAAGTCATGACTGTGTGTTACTAATTCAAGTACGAACTCATTGACAGTTTCTTTACTATTATACATACACGTGGACATTAAAGTAAATAGATACATGTAATTTGAAGGAAAAACAAAGTAGTGCTAACTCTCGTGATTCATTATTTTAGCTTGATTTTTAATATACATGAACAAATTAAGCTGACTTTTAGTATACATTAAAGTAAACGAATACACAAATGATACAGGCATTTTTATGCATATCTTTATACTGAATGTTTAAGTTCACACATTTTCAAAGCAGTTACAACCATTATTACTTTTAAAATAATTTTAACTAATAGTTATTAAATTTTCATTTATTAAATATTGTTCAATTAATATATTAACAGAATATATGACGAGGAGATGAAATAGAATTTAAAATATTTGATATTTACAATTCACGTATAAAAAATTTAAGTATTGCTATACTATTTAATTTTTAATCTTTTGTAAGGCGTAGGTATCAGAAGAATGTTTGCTATAATTATAAGTACAACCCGTGCACTGCTTGTCCTTGGTATTTAAATGAAAAATAATGTAAACTAATTTAACGAGAAACATTTAGAATAAATTACACAATAAAGGGTGTCCCATAAATAGTAGTACGAACTTAAAGGGGAGATAAAATATATCAAAAGGATTAAGAATCACGTAACAGTGTATGATCGAACACGTTTATTAACTGTTTTTATTTTGGTTAGTTCAAATGAGTTTATTTATCGAAAATTTTACCATTCGAAATGAAAATGATTTATAATTTTCAGATTTAGTTCCATTTTTTTTTCTCCAAAGAAAAATAATAAATTTTAGAAAAACATACTAGGAAATACCATTAATATTCCACCTCTTTTTTTAAGTGATTATTAACTGGTGATTGAAAAAAAATGTTTTCGTCCGTGCATTGCTGTATATTAGGGTTGTGCACACCCCCCCCCCAAAAAAAAACCCTTCTGCACGGCCTTTGAATACAAATTAAGATATAGTAACAGCTCTAGGACTCGAAAAATTTCAGGATTCCTTTTCACAAGTTGCTCTAATCACTGTAGTAAACTAAAAATAAACGATCCCTGAATTAATTATTTTTTATTATAGCCATTACCTAATGTACCTTATTATAGCCATTACCTCTAACATTAAATGGAACTTTGAAATTGAGCATAATGAACGCTTATACAAAATATTAACTTCAATTAAAGTTTCTACATAAACATGTGCATAAATTAATAGTATATTTTACAGTACTTCTGCACTGAAACCAATATACACATTTAGTGCATTTATAATAAATGATAAATGACATTTTCAACTGAAAGAATTAAACAGATAAGAATGTCTAACTAGTATTACAACGAACGCTTATTTATTAGAATAATAAACTACCGAAGTTAAACGATTTCAGATTAAAATAATTTATAAATAACACATGAATATTAATTCATAAAACATGGTTTATATCCTATAAATTTGTAGAATTTCTAAATGAGTTATACAGGTGTACACTTACCGTTACATTCAGAACTGAAAGTTCGAATTCTTTGTTGATTTATTTCCATAAATAAAGGCGAAATCTTCAAAAAATCATTACCTACATCTAAATCACCATGTTATTAAATCTCTATGCCAAAACTATAACCAATTTTTTTTTTAATTATAAAATAAAATAACGTTTATAATACCAAATCGCATACAATCGAACAGCGCAAATGCAAACATTAGGCCTCAATGATTCACCCATTTTTTCCGGTGGCAACGAATAAGCAGCCCGGTTGCTAATAACGACGGCCCCGGTTAGAGCCTAGCCGTTCTTTCCTACAATGGAATTTTAATCGCGTGTAGTATATCTTTTTGTTCCTGAAACATAATCTTCATACAACCCGCTTCTGCCCAATGGAATGAAATCGACCACGTATTTTTAAATCCACCCCAACATTGATGGCCGCGAACAGAGTCACGAAACCACGATTAGAAGATCTGATTAGAGGCATCGATCGTGATGACGTGACTCCATAGTTCTTTCTTTCTTAAAATGTGAAGCTATTAAGTGATGCGTCTGTTTATTTGAAACTCAATAGTCGATTTTCTTATCTTTGACAGGTTAGAAGTGAGAGGAAGAACGGCACTGATTCCCAGAATGAAAACGTGCAAGACGAAAACGTATGTACGAATGCGCATATCATTATCTTCTCGTGATTTCATTGCGGGTAAACTTGAAGGGCTCCAAACCAAATTGAAAATCTATTAGAACATAGATTGGCTTCAGGCTCATTTACACTTATCACTTTGGGTGTTCATTTTGGAGTAATCATCCAAAGTGATAAGCGTAGATTGCCTTTCATTTTTGTTCCACCCAAAGTATACACTCAAGATAAACGATGAAAGAATTTGACCACCGACCAACATTTGATGAAAGAGTCTTTTCCCTAAAGGATGATTCATCCAGAGTGAATGTTTGATGAAAAATGTAAACAAACGATCCGTTCATTTCCTCAGCCCAATTCACTACTGGTAGCTTCGTAGTTGAAAGGGTTTGCTCACCCGCAACAGTGATTGTGCACGTGAGGTGAAACCACCGAACCGGATGAAGATATCTAAACATGAGCACTCTTGAATGACTTCGCTCTAAGGGATTCACTTTGGATGTATATTAAAAGTGATACAATGTAAATCCCACTTTATACAATATGTTTTTTTTTTCACATGCAATGTATTCTCCATAATCTAATAATATATTTATTACAAAATTTCAGTTGTACCATTTTATTTACCTAGCAGTTACATGCTATTTTTTATGCTGTATTTTATATCAGTTTTAAGCCAGTATAGATCAGAAATTTTATCTGAAATTGTCTGAAAGTGATGTAAAATTCTTACACTCTGGTATTCTATTTCATTTAATTTTACAACTTACAAAAATACATAAGTGGAGGATTAAATAACAATCGGCACAATTTCACTAATAAAGAGACACTGTAGCAGTTGACCAGGACGGGACTTTGCTTTAAAGTGTGTTCATAATAAAAATTTCCTATCAGTGGTTTTGCTGTTTAAATGCAAAATGTTTGCATGCGAAGTTGGAAAAGTTTATGTTCTTTTCAAATGATAATATCATCTGCAGACTTCCCCCCCTCCCCCTAGCTTGTTACTACTAATATTAGGCTTTCAAATTGTGTAGTTTTCGTATGCGAAAATAAATAAACAAAGTTGTTTCAGTTTTAAAATCTCCATTATACATTTACATCAAAAATCTCTACTTTAAATATCTCTGTTTTGAAATACTAAGAAAAATCACTGTAGTGTAAAAAACATGTACAGGGTGATTTAAGACTCTTGGAGGGAAATGTATGTAGTAGTAGAAGGAGCCAGGACGTTTCAAATATAGTAATTTGGGATCACATAAAGGTTATCTCCGTGTACCTATTAATACTCGCTTTAGAAAAGATTTGAAATTTACCTCAACATAATATTTAAAGTAACAGTGAGAACCAGGGTTCGCGCTGGCCTTTTTTAAAGTTTCGCCAATCCATTCGTCAAATTAGATTTTGCCGGACATCATTAAGAAATGCAATTGCCAATATTTTCGCCAAATCGTATTTTCTTTCGCCAAACTAATTTTATTATCGCAATTTGCGACGTTGGCGATCGACATCGCGACCCCTGGTGAGAACTTCCAGACAATGGTTTGTCAAAAATTAATGCATCTTACATAGAGAGCACTTGACTAAAATTGATAGTTTAATACAAATTCTACTTCATTTTATGCGCGACCAGTGGCCGAGCGCTTAGTGCTCTGAACTGAGAGACGGAAGGTGACTGGTTCAAACTCAGATCGCGTCCGTCGACTCACTGCTCGGAGTTTTCAGTGGTTTTCTCCGGAACTTCGCGTAAATTCGGATTAGGACCCATTAGACCCCACGGAGGGCACCCCCCCCCCCTCGGCCTAGATCGCTCGTGCAGACAATTGGCCATATTCTCAAAATCAAATCAATCTGCTTCATTTCATTGACGAAATTGTTGGAGAGAAAAGCCCATTGTTTCTTTCTTTCTTTCTTTTTTTTTTAACGTTTAGCGTAGATATGATAAAAATCTGAGTGGAAGCTTCACAGATAATCAGCAAAAAATATTAGATTTTGTAATGGTATTTTCATGTGAATTCAAACGAATTGGCATCCACTTCCTGAATTAGTTAGACACTTATTTTTACCGGAAAAGAAAAAAAAAATGAAACACTACTTCAAATCAATTTTTAGCTTTAATCAAAAGCGAAATTTTAACTAACACAATTCAGTGTATTAGTTTTTCTATCTCTTTTTGATATTTTTTAATTTATTGTTCTAAACACATGTGTTAACTGTGTACGTATGTGCATTGTCATATCTAAATTTCGTTTCTCACCCCAGCAGAAACTGAAAAAAATTATTGAAGAAAAAGAACAAGAAATAGCAAGATTAAAGGTATGTATAGTCGTATTAAGGGGATTCGGCACTCCGAAACTTCATAATTATTATATTATTAACTTTTTAAAAATAATTTTTGGTTATTATTATGTGAATGGTTTTTTTATGAACATATTTAACTTAATATGTAATAATTTTTGAATTAAGTCATTATTTTATTGCTAAATTTAAAATGCTACTTTTTAAATTTTTAATTTGACTTTTATTTCTTCATTTATTTTGCTTCTTCTTCTTCTTCTTTTTTTTTTAATCTTGTAAATGGAAATATTTTGAACGAATTTAAGGATTGTATTTTGACTAATGCGATTAAAGATTTCATTCAATTATAAGTTACTCAGGATAGCTGTTCATATAAACATCTATAGTTGACGTTGTAAAGCTAAAGACAATTTATCATTTTTTTTTTAAAGGGAATAGGTGCTGTAAGAAGTATTTGCGGACACTTTAAGAGCTTTTGAAATTTTGCCTTTTTCCCGTACATGAAGGGTTTGCTGGAAAGGAGGTAGTTCTATCCTACAGGAGTTTGGAGTTTCATGTGCAGTAAAAAATAATCTTTTTCGTTACCAAAAGGATGTAGCTCCAGTTCATAGTTCTTATGTTACTCAAGGGATGAAGCTGCCTGTTTCGTTAGTTTGTGTTGAATCCCAAAACTTTTTTATTTATTTATTTTTTACTGTTTTCCGCAAACTTCAATAGTTGCAGCTATCTCTTTTTTTCTGCAAACCCTTCATATTTTATCATTACTATTTTGTTATATGTTTTTGAGAAAGCTCTTGATTCAATTTTCTCTGAACGATTAAAAGTAAATTAGTATATGCAACATCTGATCCAATTATTATTATGAGAAGTATTAAACGTTATCTTCAATATCTTCTACAGCTAGCACTATCAGCACAATCCAAGAATTTCAAATATCCTTACTCTCTGCCTAGGATTCAGGTAAGCCTAAGTTTTTAAATTACTGCATGCGACTTCGTCGGAAAGGTCATTTTAGTCATAAATTCACATTTTTGTTCTGTTTTGTAAATATCATGACCCACTCTTTAAAACTAGTTTTACTCTGTTTTGCGCTAGTTATTGCAAAGGCAGATCCAGAATTTTTTTTTTTTTTTTCCGGGTGGGCGTAAAGCTCAAACAGTTCACAGAACAGGATGCACTCTTAAAAATTGTACTCAACATTTCGCCAAAACATGGTAAAACATAGCACTTGAAAAGTTCGCTCCATAAGATGGT
The DNA here is from genome assembly GCA_038373885.1 of Cheiracanthium punctorium. NCBI lineage: Eukaryota > Metazoa > Arthropoda > Arachnida > Araneae > Cheiracanthiidae > Cheiracanthium > Cheiracanthium punctorium. The sequence goes on from JAWZYV010013279.1 coordinate 96,299, forward strand.
GAAACCTTGTTCAAACACTTGGTGCTCAGGTTTAACCATACTTTTGTGAAGGTTGGAACCATACTTTGGTTAGTTCATACCAAAGATTGGAACAAGGTTTCACCATCTTATGGAACCAACATTTCCAGGACCATGTTTTTCCATGTTTTGGCGAAATGTTGCGTCAAATTTTTTAAAAGTGTGAATTATGTCATGTAAATCATGCATGTTAAAAAGGTGATTTTATCTAGTGTAAATATATTTGTTTCAAGTGGGGGGGGGGCGGTAAGCCCTGCGCCTTCCACCTAGATATCCTTTGAGTTAAGGCCACTTTTATATAGTTGAGGCCATTTAGGCCACTTATGAGGAGTAGCTGTCAAAACATACAAAATGGAAAACAGTAAATGCGTTTTTCTAAGAATTTTTTTTTTTTTTGTGTCGCATTTACTAAGCATAATTTTTCAAGATTTGATGAAAACCGATTCGCTTTTGCATACATGCTTCATGAGCTTCTACGGGTGTAGCATACCTAAGGTTTTTGTGTACTTTAGATTTGTTTTATAACTTATTTCTTATAACAGAAAATAGAACAAATTCTGGGAAAAATACCTTTACTAGATTGATCATAAACCGTAATTTTTTTAAATATATCTCAGCATGTGGTCTATCACATTACCAACACTTTCATGAATATACATATAAAGCTACAAATGATTATTTTGGAAATTGTTTTACATAGCCTGTTTTCCTCAGCAATCGAATTTTCATAAAATTTTTAACAACTTTCCAACTAAAACAGAAATGTAATTATAATTTAAGTTGCTAAGATTTACATATATTTTTTTTTCTAAATGCATGTGCAAAATATATCCAATAAGTTGATTAATCATTTTAATAACGTGGTCACCGAACATAGTCGGACACTTTTTATAATTACACTTAGAAAACCATGTTTCCTTTTTTTTTACAATAAAGACATCAATGATTTACTCATATACCTCATCAAATAGCAGCTATATTACAAATTACATTATTCTCTTCTTCAGAATTTCCTTTAACGGCCGTATTAAACGCTAAGAAACGGACTTAAAATAGTTCATACGTCATACTATGAAATTTTAGCTTTAAGGCGTTTACGAGTGAAACTTCATAACTTCTCCCCTAAAACGATATGTGAAATGGAATGCAACTTTGTATTAGAAGATCTACCCTTTCATAGAAATATACAGGGTGTCTAGTGCTAACGGTTCCCAATGGCAATTTCCTAAATCCTTAGTCAGAGACACATAGTTCCACTTACAAAAATGCTTTAAATTGTATAATCTATTATATCAGAAACATAGAGAGATTAATTCCTATAATAAATTTCGCAAATACGTCCCCCGGTCTTATCAGTTATATTTAGAAAAATTTTCTTTGTACTATTTCATGCACAATTTGAAAAACAAAAAAAAAAAAACGTCCTTCTACGACCAAAATTCACCGAGTTATAGCTGCTTAATGTTAGAGCACTTTCCGAGCTGCGAAATATGGGTTGTATGCAGAATACGTTTGAGAAAAATTTATGTACATGGTTTGGATCAATCATTCATTCAAATCGAAAGACCCCGGATAGATTTCTATAGACCTTGACTATAACCCTTTGCTTAAAGATCAGTCTTTTAAAATTAGTTTTGCTTTTTTCTCCGCATTATGCCAGAAAATGATGTTAAAACTTTTGATTTAAAATTTCAATATTTATAGGGTCCTTTAACGGTTTACCGTAACAGGATATTTTTAAACGTGGAAAAATGATTTAAGTCTTAATGTTTCCTGCTTCATAACTTGGTGAATTTTGGTCGTAAAAGGGCGATCATTTTTTAAATTTTGCATGCTATTGCGTAAAGAAAATTTTTCTAAATGCAACTTGACAGGACCGTATAAAAATTTAAATTTCTTAATTTTTATAGAAATTGATTTATTTACTTCTATTGTTTCTGATATAACAGATTACACAATTTAAAGCATTTTTTCCATTGAAATTATGTGTCTCTAACTAACGGTTTAGGAAAAAAACATTGGACACCATTAGCACTGGACACCTTGTATATAAGAGAGAGAGAGAAAGAATAATAATAGTAAATGACTAGGTACCATAATCGACAAATTGCTATATCTTCACTTTAAAAGCACCTTATAATTATTTTCAGAGAGAAGAACTCCAAGTGGTTGCCGAAGCTTTGGGAAGCCTGAGACGATGCTTCCCTGCCAATGATCCTAGACAGCACACACTCGACACAGTGGATCAGTCACTTGCAGCTCTTTTAGAGCGAATAAATGCCCTCGAAATGGCTTCTCCTGCTGCTCTGGTAAGGTTGGGCAGTTTAATCAATGCACGAATCATTTTATGTAAAGGCGAATAATGACGGTATCTACAACTAAACTTATCCAGCAACATCAATGTTTCATTAATACAATCAGAATGGACACACACCATATACAAACTACGAGGCGTCTTTGGAAAGTAAGTTCTGTTTTGAAAAGAAATTAGTAAAAAAAATTTTTTTCAAACCAATTTTATTTTTACATGAAAGAGCATACCTTAGACTATTTTCCTACATAGTTGCCGTCAATGTTCAAACACTTGTCGTAGCGGGATACCAGCTTTTCTATACCTTCTTCACAAGAAACTTCCCCCTAATGACGATGACCACGACTCCACTCCACACCATTTTTCATTTCATCGTCGGATTCAAAGAGCATGCCGCCTAGCTCGCGCTTTATGTCCAGGAGATAGTGGTTGTCGGACAGCACCAAGTCTAGGCTGTACGGCGGGGGTTCGAACTGCTCCCGACGAAACTGTCGAATCATTTTTTGAGTGTCATCAGCAGTATGAGGCCGAGCATTGTCATGGAGCAACACAATTCCTTTATAGAGCATTCCTCTACGTTTGTTTTGAATTGCTTGCGCCATAGTTTTTTACGCCGTAGTCGTGGTTATCGTCTTTGGCGCGAACTTTCTATGAAGAAGGTATAGAAAAGCTGGCAACGAAAAGTGTTTGAACATTGGCGGACACTATGTAGAAAAAAGTTTAAGGCGTGCTCCCTCATGTAAAAATAAAATTGGCTTAAAATTTTTTTTTTTTACTAATTTTTTTTTTTTTTTTTCAAAACGGAAGTTACTTTCCGAATACACCTCGTATTTAACAATTGCAGTCTATCAATATTAGAACTTTAAGACGCAGTCCTGAGAACCAGTGAATAAAAGGAACAACGAGAATCAATATCTGTATTTTACATGATCTGATTGAATGCATAGACATTATTTACACTTTATTGCTTCATTAAATAGAAATGAGATAGCTTGATGACATGCGACAATAGTTTCCTAAACGATTTTATACAACTTGAGTAAATTATTTGTTTCAAATTTCACAATATCGACATTCTTCGATGTCCTTGAATTTAATCAGGGGTCAATCGAGGAATTTTTTCCAGAGTCCTATTTCTGAGAATTTCAATACTTCATTTTGTGAATTTTAACACTTATTTGTGTGAATTTTCATGCTAATTAAAACAATTTTTTTAAATAATTGATAAAACAGATTAAAATTTAGGGTAAAAAGTCAATAAAGGGCCGTTTTAATCGATTGCATTTTTGTGAAAGGGTCGTTTAACCCATTGTATTTTTGTGACGGGGTCGCAAAACGGACCCAATTTTCGTCTGCATCGGCTCCTGTTACTACTGTGCTGATATAAACATCTTGAGAGCTTTTAATTCCTTCGAAAACATATAAAAAAAATTTAATTTATCATATAGTATGTTTACAAGCGAAAAGGAAATGTGAATATCGACTAAGCGACCTTGCAACTTGTCAGTTGTTCGGGCAGCAGCAACAGCGGATGTAGAAATGAAGATTCAAGAAAAAATGTTTTTGCGATTTATTTTCCCGTAAATGCTATGAAGTCCGCAGTTCATGTTTTTATTTCAGATGTCAAGTCCGATGTTGAGGAGATCCAACACGGAAAGAGAAGTAACCCGTCCACTTTCTCCCACACATCAAGGTGAGTTTAATTTAACAACTCGTATTATTTGTTAGTAAATTATTTTAAATAAACTCTCTTTTAACGAATTCGGGACAGAATAGAATTAGTTTTTCTAATAATATCTTCAAATAACTTAATACGGTTATGCAATTAACTTTTTTTCTTTGGAAGAAGGACACTTCACACATTAAAATTCGTTTGAAGCTTCTCCCTTCCCAGGAAATGTGAGGATAAGTCTTCTTTCAAACGGAACGGCCTCGAATTTACTCAAAATGAAAGAGCCGTCAGGTATAAGTTGACACTTATCTTCACTGATCTTCGTCTTAATCTGAGATTGTCACAATCGCCAGTTTATTGTTTCTTTATGGTGACAGTAGTGATTACACGTACTAGGCGAGGCGATTATTAAAGATATGTACGAGCAAAAATTTTAAGAAAGTTTCGGACTCGAATCGTGCTCACCACGGTTCATAAACATAATGAAAAATCGGCTATCTGAACTATTTAATTGGACATATCATTTCAAAATAATCACATTTTAATATCGACTTTATACTTTTCATTTTCACTATAACAGAATTATATAAAATATAGTGAGATGTACATTACTTGCAAAAAGCATCTGAGATTTTTTAAAACTTTTCTACAAATGCTGAGTGCTTGCATACTTCAATCAAGAGAAATAATAATAATAATAATAATACTAACTAGCCAACCAGGTTCAACTCGGCTAAAGAGAAAAGAAAAAAAAAAACCTTTTTCTATTATCTATAATAAAATCTAATCAAGCCCTACTTGGTTCAAATTTTAAGAAAGCAAGGAGGCCCAGCCCAAGTTAATGTTGCTGCAAGTGCATAAATAAATAAATATCATAACTTAAATTGGTTGAATTTGAAGCATGCACACAACTGTTAAGCTATGAATAAAGCTTTCATAAAGTTTTCATCTCAAAATTTTTATGTTCTCGATCGTTTGGTCCCAAGACCAGACCCATCTAATCCAGGGTGATCAATTTAAAAGAGTACCCGTTGGTTTTTCTTATTATCCTTAAATCTGGATGTGGCAACTATTCTAACGCTGAGGTATAATTGTTTCAACCTTGTTAAAGTGTGGGAGACAATTTCCTGGGAAGGGATGTGTTCGGCTGCACTGTTACAACTTTTCTTGCGAGGTAAAACAGAAATTGAGATGCACAATGTTATATAATCCTGTGGAAATTTTATTTTTGGAAAACATAATTTAATTAAATTTTTTTTTCATTATCATTCCTTGCTGCAAATTTTGAAAATGTTCGCGCGCTGATAAAGTTTTCCCAGAGAATTTCTGCAAGCAACGAGGAGGAAATTTCGTCAATAACACCAAAATTGTAAGAAGGGTGTCAAAAAAACTTGGTTCGACGTGTTCAGTGTTCATGTTTGCATTGAAAAGGGTGGCAGACATTTTCAACATTTGCTGAAAGTAATGATAAAGTTAAAAAAAAAAAAATTGTATAGCCCCTCACTGTATCGCTCCTCGATATAGTGCGCATTCGGATTATGAGCTTTTTCTATGTCTGCCAATATTTTTTAAATAGAAAATGAAAAGTGTGATACACAAATATATTTGTAAATAAAATTAATAAGAGATAGATTTATCTTTCTCTTATTAATTTTACTTTATTTCTATACAGTATCTTATAGTTTAAGTTACTTTTTGTTTAAAAAAATCCGGTATTTAATATCGCTAATATTAATTTTTATGCATACAATGTTAATAAAAGTAAACTTTTGACCATATACTCCCCCCCCCCGAATGTATCGCGTATTTTTCTTGCCTCCCGTCAAGTGCGATATAATTAATGAAGGACCGTATTAAGATTAAAAAAAAATTTTTTTTTTCACAGGATTAACTAACATTGTGTGTCTCCATGTTTGTTTTAACTCACAAATAAAGTTGTAACAGTTCGACAGAGTGTTGAAAATTATACTTCAGTGTTAGAATAGTTGCCACATCCGTCCGAGTGGTATTAGGCCTAACTCCCCCCCCCCATAAAAAATTTCTGACTACGCCACTGTGTCCCACATAGCCAAGTAACAGGGTTGCCACCTTATTTCTCAAGCAAAATTCCCTGATTTCCAGATTTAGCAGAATTTTTTTTAAATTCCATACTACGTTGTTACGATATAAATATAATTTACAACTGTCATACAGAGCAAGTGTTAGGGTGGGGCGAAGGGTGCGACTGCAATCTCTATTAAGGCTCCAAAATACTTTCTGTATAGAAAATATGAAGGGTGTAGGTGCAAAAGTCACATTATTCACTCTTTAAGGGACTAAGCAGGGCCGTACCCAGAAAAAAAATTCGGGGGGGGGGGAACAAAAGGTGAAAAAGGCTCCCAATTTTTCACAGAAAGGCTTCATTATTATTCTTTTGTTAACAAAATTTTTAATTTGGGGGGGGGGGACTGGACCCCCTGGACCCCCCTGGGTACGGCTTGGTACTGAGTAAGCATGTTCTTCTTTATAAAGTGAATCGGACTGGGATAGTGATTTGGACCATAATGAACATTTAAGGCTGAAAAAGAAATGTAGAAAATCTTGTTAACTATTTCTTTGCGTGTTGATTTTTGTTTTTTATTGCCCTCCAAAATAACAAGATGAAAACGAAGGTTAATATATTTATTATTAATAATAATAATATTTTTTGTTCTTTTTGTTTTAAATTCATAACTATTTTGTTTTATAATGAATATTACCCTTAAAAAATTGCTGCAAAACTCACATTTACCATATTTAAAGTTTAACTTTACCAGAATTGTTACTGGTTTAGGACTAAGTAATAGTAGTTTTTATGGCAACAAATACATCAGACAAAAGTAATTGTGTCTTCTATACATATTTGTTAATAATAATCAGTTTTTTTGCATTTTTCTAAGAGTTTGAAAAATGAAGAGTGTGATTTTTGCATCAACATCTTTCATGTGGTGGGTGTCCAAATTATTGTACTCACTAAAAAAATTTCATCTTTCATGCGCGAAAAAAAATTTTTTTTTTTTTGATGGTGTTGACACTTTTCTTATCTAGGGTCACATAATTTATAAGCTAGTCACACGGTTCAAAAAAGGTGTATTAATTGGCAAATAAAATGCCCACTTCGTATCATCCCTGGAAATTCCTGAGAACTCCAGCGACTATGAGACGGGAGGCCGAATGGAGATAAATCAATCGTCTTTTATTAAATTTAGAACCTGAGACAAATCCTTTGATCGAAACCGAAGGTTGTCAAGCCGTATAGAAATTTGAAGAGGGCCAATAGAAAATTTGAATTTTATTATTTTCATCTATATAGAACATTTTATTATTTTCAACTACATAGGACATTTTAAGAAAATAATTCTGTTACGTTACCGCAATACTTCGTTCATTAATTTTCCAAAATACATGTATTTTGTATTAATCACTTAAGGTATCGAAAAGGATTACATGACTGATTTTTATGTAACTTAAGGTGAAACATCCGACAGTCATCAAGAAGATTACAGTGGTACTAAAGTTGTTTACTATATGGACAAATCGCTCACACCATTCAGATGCATCTTCCATAAAAAGTAAGAAATTTTTAATAATTTTGCTGCTTGCAGTACTTGCATTTTCAATGTCAATCAATCCAAGTCAGTTAAATATTGTTAAAAATGCTTGAGTGATAGACAGTGGATATGTAGGAAAGAACTCTTGAAATTTATGAATTTCCTTATATTAATTAACAGGTGGATGGCTTGGAAGGAGAACTTAGCAAAAAAGGCATCACCAAGCAGTTTTTACATCAGTGATTGCAATCATAGAAAAAAATATTTAACAAAAAATTGACTTCTTCCATAAAGGCTTTTCATAAATTATACAGATTGTTAAAAATTAATTTTTATACACTCTGTGACTTACAATATTTGTTTAGATGTCTTGAAAATATTACTTCTAATATTATAAAAAATGAAGAGAAAGAAATAAAAGTGAGATCCTCAGCATAACATCCAGTAAAACCCTTGATTGACAATTAAAATCCCTTATGATTGTGATCATTTAGGGTGATTTAAATTGTCGAGGCTGTTTGCTTCCTTCATTGTAAAGATGAAACTGCAGAGATTCTATTTTTGGGTAGTGTTGCTTTTCTGAATTTTTCAATTGCCTTACATTCACAAACCAATGCAAGAAAAAAAAAATAAAAAAAAATAAAAAAATGTTACACAAAAGGCCCACTGTTGCATCTTTGTAATGATTGAAGCAAATAGGTTAGGCCTAGGTTCAAGACTTTGAAGGGTTCTAACATCCTGAACTCAAGTCTTGAAAAAATTCTGCATATGCTATTTTTTTTTTTTTTTTTTTTTTTTTTTTTTTGCATATAACAATAAGTACAACTGATTTATTTATTTCGTTTATTTTTAATCAATCAATCGAAAGAAATAGTTTAACAGATATGCCAAGTCTAAAGATTTTAGCCCGAGTTTCAATTTTTTTTTTCGTCTTTTCTTTTAAATCCTATTTTGGATTCCAGTATTTTTCTTCATTTTTACTAGCTTAAGAGTTCACTCAGAAATTGCCACCTGTACATTTTGTTTCATCAAGCTCGTATTGACAAGTTTTCATCCCTTTGAAGTAGATAAGAGATTAACCAAGGGAACATGATTTTTAAAATAATCTATCTGAAATTACTTTAAAAATTAAATTGCATACATGAATGAACATTTTTGTTCAGGTGTTCTGAATGTTTAAAAAAATATTTAGACTTTGAGGTGTACCTGTTTACTTTTTATCTAAAAATTATCTAGAAATTTTAAAGCTAAATCAGATCAACAAAGTCTAGGATTGCAACTAATTATAGACTATTTTTCTTTCAGAATTGGTGAAGCTACTCTCAGGGATTTTAAATTACTGTTTGATAGACCAGGACAGTTCCGATACCACTTCAAAACACTTGATCCAGAGTTCGGAATGGTGAAGGAAGAGGTACCATTTTACTTATCCTTTCGCACTTTTTTTTAAAAATCAATCTGCGCAATAAAGGCAGATAACTTTTCCTATTTTGATTTAGGCATTGCATTTATTTGAGAATTTAAAAAAGAGAAGTTAGTACTTTATGCACAATCAGATGAAACACCCAACAGATAATTTCCCCCCTAATTTTTAGCAATAGTGAATTATATAACAATTCTCCTTCCATTATTGTTATTGTATTGCAACAACATACAAAAAACATGTAATAAAAAAATATACACCAGTAACTGGAAAAAAATCAGAATGTGTATTCATACGCTTTTACTATATATACACTTATATCCATAGATCACGGCAGGAAAGAATTGAAAGAAAACTTCTTTCTGAAGTGAAAGAATAACCCGCAGAATAAGTCTCAGAGTTTACTTATGCTCAGTATTGTGGCTCTCTGCCTACAGTTTTACCTTCTCTTCCCTAGTTGATTTAGAAATTAATGACAATTCACTCAATTCCTAATATATTAGACATGAATATGGAATTATGGGGAGACAGCCAAGATTGATAAGGCACTGGTAAGCAAAGAAAGCTGATGACAGGAAATTTCACTTGGGATTGGTAATTGCACCATGTGTTTTAATGAAGTACTGGCTATTTAGACATCCAACAAAGAAAACAAAATTTGATTAAAAGTTAAAAATAAAATATTTTAGGAGACTAACTCATTTACTTTTTATAGGGCATTATATCGTAAATTAAAAAAGATATAAATTATCGTATTAGCCCAAATATAAATATAACGTGATATTTTTTGACTCATTATTTCCTCGATAATGGATATTTCTAATTATTTTGATGAAAAACTTCTGTGTCACGTTATATTTGGGCCAATAAAATAAAATATATATCCTTAAGTAGACAACATTTTGATACGATAAGAGTTTAGCTAAGAGGCATTGTACTCTCTGGTATATTTATTTCACATAGCAACTTTTCTTTTTAAATAAAATGTTTTTCATTTTTTTAGGTATTAAATGATGATGATATCTTGCCAGGTTGGGATTCAAAAATAGTAGCATGGATAGAAGAAGAATGCAGCTAGCACTAACTTCATTCCTATAAATCAGACCTGTGATGATGCTTTATACAAAGTGATATATTTATTTAAATAGAAAAGTATATAAACTGTACATTATAAATAAATAAACTTGTTGAAAAATACAATTTTGTTTTTATATATTTCCTATTCAAGTCATAAATATTATTTGGAAAATGTCACAGATATGTATTATAAAAAAATCATCTGCTAAAACTGAAAATCACGTTATCTAGAAAAGGTATTATTTATCTATATGCCTGTCTATCTATATCTGTTATTATACATAAAAGCAACTCCAGTTTTAAAAATACAGTACATTTAATTTTTTAAGAGTTAGGTACTGAAAAAAAAAAGATGTATTTAAACAGAGGGAGGAAATGTTTACTTAGAGGTATTGCAGGATGTATAAATTTCTTACTTTTATCTGGCTTACGGAAATTCCAGAAAATGCAGTCAGAAACTTAAAGTTATTACAAACTTACAGGGGCCTAGCCAAGGGGGGGGGTTAGGAGGGTCATAACCCCCCCCATGAGGAATTTTTTGCCATACAAAATGTATATTCTTCACTCCCTTATCACACACATGTATGCATATATGTGAGTTGCAGTAGTTGTAACCCCCCTCCCCATGAAAAATTTCTGGCTACGCCCCTGCAAACTTATAATACTACATTAGTTCATGGATACCAATAATATCTAACTTTTGCTATATTGGACATGGTAGCTTGGCTTATATGATACTGAATTCTGAATTAAGAGCACTGGCGGTCCTAGCTATTTCTCGAAGTGGTGCAAAATACAAAAATGCGCCCCCTCCCAAGTTTTCAAAGGGTTAAAATGAAAATTTCAACTATATTTGGATATTAAAATATGCATATACGTATTATCAAGTAAGGTAATTTGGTTCCCCCATATAGAGATAGCGCCCGGTGCGGTCGCACCTTTTGCTTTACCATAGGACTGGCTCTGGTTAACAGACTCAAGCACAAGTTTCAGCTAATCAAAGACCACCATGTTATAAGGGCCTCCCAGATGAAAGTGACACTACAGGCGGTTTGAGAAATGGTTTAATGGTATTATTATAATAGTATGCAAAAGAAGGAGGTAATATAGGCGGAACACAGATAGGCTAGACCAGCGCTTCACAACCTGGGGGGGGGGGGGGGCGCAGAGCGTTTGTAGGGGGACTCCAGAAAAACAGGCAAATGTATGTTTTAAAAAATCATCTTATTCATTCTTATCCCAAAACATATCTATTTTCGCTTAAAATGTTAATTCAAACTTTACTGATAAGATAGCATTATTTTATAGAAAAGTCTACGAAAGGTTTAGTCTCACACTCCGCGCACTCAACTTGTCAAAAAGCACTTTCCCCTTATATCCCCTCCCCCCCTGAGTTTTTTCGCAACTCCCCCATTCTTCTCAGAATGCTTTTTGGACAAAAAAAATGCAGGAGGAAGAGAACCAAGCGAGGGTTATTTCTGGGGTCCGCACGGCAATTGTTGATCTGAAGCAGTTTCACTGAAAAATATTTTCTTGAATGTTTTATATAATACGTTTTCTTTCGGAAGATAACTCTCCATTTCATTTACACGTTCTTTTCTTCGAATTTGGAGATCCAAATAATTTCAAAATAAGATTTTGTTTGCCAGAAGTAGAGCTTTTCATTGAAGTCAAATAAATATTATTTTATAAAACGCTAGGGGCCAAGGCCCCCAGACACGCTACGCTCGCTTTTCGGATGAGGCATTCGGCCCCTAATAAGGCTTATTCGTAAAAAATACATAATTTCAACAGACAAAACCCGAAGATTCGATCAGATAGAATGTTACTGAGCTACACATTGCTTGGTTCTTGCATGTTCAGTGGTACATAAAAATTTAAACTCTTCACACTACAGTAGACCCCCTCCCCCTCATAACACGGAAGATATTTTGTTATGGGAATCCGTGTTGTACGGGTCCCGAGCTATACTCCACCTGGAGTGCGGACTCCGCTTATAATCGCTGGAAAAATTATTTGCACTCCTCAGAAACACAATGATATTTAATGTTGCCATTCAAATTTATATTAACCTTTTCGCCCCGGCTCACACATGAAGATTTTTGTCCCAGAAAACGGCGGAATCTAAGATTTCATTCCCCTACTTCTCAACTGAAGAGCACGCCTTGCCTTTTGTTTGGTAGGTGGGGGCAAATATCACTGACCACAACAGTCCGCAAACAAAATACAAATCTGTATGCTCAATGCCGGTCAATTGAGTACCACTTTCTCCCCAGTCAATTATCTATTAACACGCCTGACTCTCCCACAGCACAAGAAAAGGAATTTCTAGAGGCGAGAATCTCTTATCCATCTTCCATGAAGGGTAAATGGATTCTCTGTCAAAAGAGGGGTAAGAAGTCCTTGGTTGGTAAGGCATTTGTACCAGCGCCGTTCTTCAATCAGATTTATTTTTTGGTACAACTGTTGTACCGCCGGAGTGAGAAGGTTAATTAGGAGCTAAAGCGTAATAAAATCAGAACATCTGTTTCAGCTGTATTTTTAATAATGTAAAACCTATTGGACACTTTGCGAATTTGCCACCCATAGAGATTTTTCATTATTTGGCGACTTGCGTACATGTAAAGTTAATAAAAGCTACGGAACAGATAGGATGGCTTGCCACAAATGGCGACTTTTCATTATTTGGAGATTTACACATGCTCACAACCTATAATACTGTTCATTTAAGGTTACCGGAAAACCATTATCCATATTTTCATTTACATAATCGTTTGCAGCTTGGCGTACTTAGCACCACGAATTATACCGTCTCGTCGCGCTAGCAAATATCCAAAGTGTCCTATAACTGCTATAATGGCATAGTTAACACCGCCAAATATTTCTACTGGTAGCAAATAATCCAGCTAGACCGAACCGGCTTTAAAATAATCTGCATTTTAATTATTTTTCATTTTCAAGATATTAGTTTTTCTGTTTTGGAAAAATGAATAATCGCTAATTCTAAACTGCTGTTGTCTAAGCGAACTTACTATTTGAAAATTGTCAACTTTGTGTAACACATTTTGAGTTACTTATTTCATATAGTTTTTATTTTGGCGTAAAATAGGCGTAATTCTAACTCATGTTTGTAAATTTCACGCAATTCTAGATACTTGGAAACGCTTTGTTGCAAAGGAATGAATGATTTTATGCCAAATCTGGCAACCATTATGTTTATTTTTTTAGTTTTTTATTAATATCTTCTAAAATAATTCGATTTTCGAAATTTAAGTCAGCTTAGCAGGTTCCTCGGAATTTTTCGAATCTGTGGGCACCTTAGTCGAAATTCAAATCCCCACGGTTTAGGAGAAGATAGGCGAACAAGCTTTTGACAGAGGAGACGAGAGCGGCCCTTACTTTTTTTTAGAATAGAGAGATTCATAAAACCTCGGTATATGCTTTCTGTCATCATTTACAAGATATATTTTTAAGCAAGTTATTGAAAAGATGTATTTATCAAAGTCGATACATATATCGACATGTATACATGTATACGATATCTTTAGTATACGACTGTATACATGTATACATGTATACGACTTTAATAGATACATGTATACGATACATGTATCTATTAAAGTAGGATTTATACTTTAAAATGACGATTTAGAGTTTTTATGATTTTAATACATATTATATGAAGGTACATAATAGTATTTAACTGAACATTATGGATTTGCCTATACATATTACATTAAATTTTATTTAAAAATAATTTTAATCGAAAAGTAAATAGGGTATAGATGAAATTAAGTTTTATTGTTGTCTTAGAAAGACATACTTCTGTTTAAGGCTGTTTTCTTCATTTTCCGTTAAATAAAAATTATATAGAAATGGACTAAGTGCTCACTGGATCAAGAAATATTTTCTTAAATAATAAGTTTATGCTTTGTTAAGGGTTTACTTAAGGCAGGTTTTATTCTGTAATGGTCCTGTCGTATGGGTGAGCTGATAGCAGTGAATATGGTTAATACAAGAAGCGTGAATGGCCAAGGTTCTTGTCTACCAGCGGCTATCAATCTAACGGCCTATATTTTTGTTCGGTTTTCTCGAAATATAACGTGAATACGCATTAGAACCCCTTAAAAAGAGACCTCGCTTAAAACACCCTCTCCTAGAGATAGACACCCTACCTAGGTGCCGACTACGTGGGTGCTCAAGCACCTACAGAAATTTTAGTGACAAGTCCATTTTGAAGTTTGAAGATAGAGCTAAAAAAAGACATTTATGTGGGCGCTTCGAAATTCGAGAGCTTACAAAAAATTACGTTAAGTGCTGAACACCAGTAATGGTGTAAGGATAACCGCAACACAGTGACGTACATAAAGAGGTGTTAAACTTGCTCCCCTTTATCCACTTAAGGGGATGGTGGACATTAAAAAGTTTTTTTTATTTAATAAGATAGGATTATGAAATTTTGTATTTTAATATATTAAACTAAAAGCATTATAAACAACTGAAAAAATTTTTAAATAAATTTTTAAAATATTAGTAATTAATTAAAAATTAATAAATTTTTAATTTCGAAAAAATGCTCCATGCGTTTTAATTTTAACTTTTTTTTAGCAATTTTGTTTTATAATAGCATAAAAATATATTTAAAAAGTCTGTGTATCGGTTTTTGATTCGACCGAGTAGCTAATTTTTTAGAAATATTTTCATGGATATATACCAAACTTTCCCGAAAATTTTCAGTTTTCGTAAATAAAAGTGAAATTTCATAATCGAAATTTTGACCATATTTAAAAAATATACACAGATTTATTGTAATGTATGAGAAGAATGCTTGTAGTAAATTTTGTACAATTCCGACCAAAATTAAGTCGCATGGAGCATTTTGAAGGCAAGAAAATCACAAAAAACTTGATTTGGAGAAAATAAAGTTTAAAGTGTAATTTTCCATTTTCCTTTAATACCGTCTCTTCTGGATAATTTTATTTATGATTTTACCTTAACAAAACATATTTTTAAAATAATTTCATTCGAATATTAGCTTATTTTGTAAAACGTTCAATAAAAATTGTGACGTGTTTATTTACGCGTTTGTTTGCATTTAACTGTCCCTTTTAATTTTTTCAAACCCTAATATCTTTTTTAAAAATTGCCGTAGACATACGCGGTTTTTCTCCATGGTTCAGCTTTAACTGTAGAATATTAGTATGTAAAAAAGAAAAAACACATTTTTTTGGGGCCAATTTTGATGATTTGGGTGTCCACCATCCCCTTAAGCCAGTACGTAATATGAACATTTTTATAGCATAGTGAAATTTTTGGCCTTATTTCAGTACTAAAATGTTTGATTTGTTTATTCAAGTCAAACATTGGCGCAACAGCCGACTGCGGGGCCAAGGCTTGTGCTGCCCAACCGCGCCTTCGCGACCATGGTATTTGGTGTGCGGATGCATATGCCTCGACCAGGTGGTCAGCCTGACGCGAAGACCCTAGTGTTTGACTCCAAGCAAACTTAGTCCTCATTTTATCGACTCACTCAAGGGATGAAAGGCTGAGTGAACCTTGCCCAGCCCGAAGTTCTAACCCCGTATTTGTGGGACGGCAGCGCGATGCGATGCGCTAACCGTTATACCACTGGGCTGAATAATAATAATACTGAAATAATAATAATAAAAATCAGTGTGCTATAAATTTGTTCACTATACTGACGGCTAGAAAGAGGGGCCCGATCCTCCACCTATTTTCCTATATAAGCCCCCATGTCCTTTGGACTTCAAATGCGCATGGCATTGATGTATATTGGCATGCAACACTGGGAGGGTGCAAAATGTTTTGGCATGTAACATTGCGAGGGCAAAATGTTTCCTATCGTAGAAAATATTTTCAAATAGGTGGAACTCTGAATTTTCTTTAAATTTTTGAGGGGGCAATTACCCCCTTGCTCTTAGTAAGTTACGCCTATGGAATGATGGGTGAGGCACTTCTATGACAATGACAATCATTGTCGTAACAATAGGGTGGCAGAACGGCTAAAAGCCTCGGTTCCTCGGCTGAAGCGGGAGCCCTATCCGAACAGAAAGTCCGAAAAAGGGAACTACAACGTGTTGGTTCAGCTTCTTTACATTGAGGAAGGACCCCATCCAATGATTTTGCCATGGGCCTCAATGGTATAGTTACGCCACTGATGATAGTGTATGCGCTTTGCAACTGTATAAGTAGAAAATAAAATTTTACTGAGGGACAGTTGGTTTTTTTATATAGTATGTCAGATCTCAAGCACCCACAAAAAACTTTTCGTGGGTGCTGAACATTAGCATATATTTAAAGGCACGGCTTAATTTGCATGGGAGCTCAACTCCACTACTTTTTTTCTCAGTGAATTTTTACACTAAATTAAACATTTTAATAGGCTTCATAATTGTTTCTGTTGATATTAATTTTATTACATTTCATTCTATTGCAGAGATAAGCAAAAATTCACTTTATCGTACAGTAAATTAGGTATATAATTAATGTTGTAAATTACAGTACAAGAAATCGGGCTTCTGCTCTTTTTCTATATATATAAACTAGCAACTCCGGCGACCAGTTGGTTCGCCATCTTAATAAATCTTGTTCGGAGAGAATTCTGTTCCTCACCGGCTTCCTTGGCGCTGAAATCTCTCAGATTCTGAATGGAATTTAAAATTAAGATGGTTACAAACAGGAGCGGCCCAAGGATAAGTGTAGAGACCCCTGCTAACGTAAAAAAGACGCCTCCTTTTATGCTCTACTTAGTTTTGGAGTTCGAAATGACGCCCCTTCGTCGTTCGAAATGACGCCCCGATGCGATGCTTACCGTGTCGGGCCGCTCCTGGTTACAAAAATAAGATGGTGTTTAATGATAAAAACCTACAAAAAGGTATAAATTATTTTCGTCCTATATTAATTCTGAAGAGCTTCTGGATATATTGGCCTTTATCAAAAACGCAAAGGGAAAAGAAAGTAAGAAAATCTGAAACACTTTCAGATTTTAAAAAAGCACAAGCTCTATATATTAAAAGCGTATTATAATCCATGGGTCTTCCCTATTTTCTTTCCTTATTCCATTAAGTTGGAAAATATATCATTATTCATGAGTGTGATAAAACAAAATTAAAATTGATATTTCTAACATCCTTTTTCTGGATGTAATACATTTGAAATAGATGGGAAAAAGTTGTGCAGAAAAATGCACAATTCGAAGAGTGAAATTTTCTCAAAAACTTATTCAGGTGTATTCATAATCGAAGTAGCAGACGATAAATTGCGTCAAGGTTAGGATCACATCTCCTCAAACACGAACATCAACCATTTTATTTTTCGCCAAATTAAAAAGTTGCACGTTTTAGTTTCGGAAAATTTCCAAATACTATTTTTCTTTTGAGTATAAAACATTTCATTCCTGCTCTGATTTCACATGCATACGATACTTTAATTAAAAAATAACCTTACAAATAATTTAATTTTAAAAAAATCGTTATTCTTTTATTTTTACTTCAAGAGTCTAAATCATTTAATAAACTTGCCAAATATGGCAACCTAGACAGCTAAATTCTCCCTCTTTCGACTGCAGTGTTACAATTGCGAAATTGGGAGAGCAAAATTAGCCTTTTGCGATAGGTTTTTTATCGATATCTCCTAAAATAATTCGAATTTTGAAAAAATCACTTAGAGGTATGTCGGAACCCGTCCTGGAGAATTTCCATACAAAATTTGGTAGGTCTAGGATCACCCATGTAGGAGATAGGCGAGACACAGACAAACTAAGTAACTAGCTAACATTTTACACTTTGTTTTATATATATATATACTAGCCGCCTCCGGAGACCAGTTGGTTCGCCATTTAAATAAATTGTTCAGCGAAAATACTGTTCCTCACCGGCTTCCTTGGCACTGAAATCTCTCAGATTCTGAATGGAATTTAAAATTAAGATGGTTACAAATAGGAGCGGCCCTAGATTAAGTGGCGCCCCTTACTAATGCAAAAAAGACACCCCTTTTATGCTCTATTTAGTTTTTGATTTCGAATGACGGCCCTTCGTAGCCGGCGCCCCGATGCAATGCTTACCGTGTCGGGCACCCCTGGTTACAAAAATAAGATGGTTAAATGATAAAAACCTACAAAAAGGAACAAATTATATTTTCGTCCTGTATTAATTCTGAAGAGCTTCTGGATATATTGGCCTTTATCAAAAATGGAAAAGAAAAAAACTAAGAAAATCTGAAACACTTTCAGATTTTAAATATGCACTAAAGTGCTATGTATTATAAGCGTATTATAATCTATGGGTCTTCCTTATTCCATTAAGTTGGAAAGTATATCATTATTGATGAGTGTGATTAAACACAATTAAAATTGATATTTCTAACAATTTTCTTTCTGGGTGTAATACATTAGAAATAGATGGGAAAAAGCTGTGTAGAAAATGCACAATTCGAACTGAAATAAAGTTTAAAAACTCATTCAGGTGTATTCATAATTCAAGTAGCAAAAGCAGACGATAAATAGCGCTTGGAGCTAGAATCACATCTTCTCAAAATCGCACATCAACCTTTTTTTCCCGCCAAATCAAAAAGTTGCACATTTATTTTCGGAAAATTTCCAAATTCTATTTTTCTTTTGAGTATAAAACATTTCATTCCTGCTCTGATTTCACATGCACGCGGTAATTTAATTAAAAAATAACCTTACAAATAATCCAAACAAATAAAAAATCGTTATTCTTTTATTTTTACTTCAAGAGTCTGAATAATTTAATAAACTTGCCAAAAATGGCAACCTAGATAGTCTCAAACCTCGCTCTTTCCACTGCGGGGTTACAATTGCGAAATGGCGAGAACAAAAATGACCATTCTGCGACGCGTTTTTTATCGATATCTCCTAAAATAATTCGAATTTCGAAAAAATTGCTTCGAGGTGTATCGGGACACGTCTTGGAGAATTACCGTACAAAATTTGGCAGGCCTACGATCACCCGTTTCAGAGCTACGCGAGACACAGACAGACAAACTAATGGACAGTTTACAGATTGTTTTATTTATATAGATAGAATAGAATAGAAGAGGAAAGTCTGTCTATTTGTTGGTTCGCTATACGCGTCCAGACCGTTCGACAGATGTGGACCAAATTTGGCACACTGACTAAATAGGACAAGAGAAAGCTAATGCCGTTAAAATGAAATAAATCGGATTAATAGTTTTTGAGTTATTTTATGTTTTGTAAGGTTTTCTTGGCCACTTTTCTTGCATTTTACGTTATCACGTGCTAAATTTTCGTCCGAACACTATATTTTTTATATCATCGGAAACTACAGAGTTTTCTTTTTCAAATAAAATTTGTTTCAAAATCGTACTTACATTTGCAGATTTTTGGGAAATTTTTAAAGGAAATCCTCTTTCGAAAAAATGTACTGCTTTAAAAAAAAAAAAAAATGCTATTTTTAACCCTCACGTCACCCTGAACCTCATATGAGGCTCCTACTTCAAATAGCAATATTTAGAGAGAAAACAGTTGAATTCAGTATTTTATCTTTCAGTGAGATCAATATCATTAATTCATGTAGAACGTATATGTGGCTCTTAACTAGATGCATAAATCGTGTCTAGATTGCAGTACTAGTCAATTTAGATCAATTTTTACAGTTTTCGCTTCATTGTTTCAGGAAAAAAATTAAGAAAATATTTACGCTGCTTTTTTACCTTTTTTTTTCTTTTTAAGGTAAGTATAGTTTTTTTCTTATTCCTCAACCTTTACCTAATATGTGCATCCTTTTAAATTAATTTTAGCATATCAAAATGCTTCGAAAACGCAGAAATTAATATTAGAAAAATCTAATATTAATCGACATTAGAAAAAAATATTTTCATGATTTATAATAGTACTAGCTGAAGCACCCGCTCTTCACCCAGAATGGATATTGATTAACCAACAATTATAAATGGAAAATAAATATATATTAAACATACTTTGGTTACATATTTAATCGCTACAAAATTTGTTTTACAGTATTCGTCAGCCATATTCTAACCATACTTGATTTTTTTTAAATACTGTTTGGAATGTGCATCATATTCCCCGCGTATTTGTCTCGTTCTTCAAAATTGAAATCTACGTTAAAATCGTCTATTAAAACTGTTTTAAAATCTCCACCAGAAATATTCTAACTATACTTTACCTTTATTTACACGAATATGGACACCAATATTCCAATTAAATAAACAGTAGGCTTAGGCAATTTCTCGACAAAGATGGTTGTGTTGTGGGATTATGGCCAATTAGCTAAACGTTGACTCTAGGTCGGGGGATGAGGTGCCCCGATATGGGAGTCTTTCTAAGCGGTGCTAACCCGTAATTATGCTAAGTTTCGGAGGAAACTACGGAAACTCCAAACGGTTAGGTCGGCGGACACGATTTTGTTTTGAATCAGGCACCTTCCGTCTCCCAGTTCAGCATCCTAAGCGCTCGGCCACTGGTGGAGCACTCGACAAAGATGGAACATATCGTTTCGAGGACTCATTTCTTTTATGTCAAACTTCGCGATAAATCACCAAAAATGGCAAACCTTGGAGACATTTAATCTGGCAACCCTTGAAACATGATTCGCCCTTTCACCAGATAGACAGAAACCTTTGTCTGTAATTAACAGCACTCAAGAGCTAAAAAAATACGTGAAAAACACCTTTTTTGTCAACTATCCTCTATTAAGGTCGATTTTTAAAAAACCTAGAAAAAGATTTTTATGAATTAGTGTTCGTTTCATTTTAGTGCAAGATTTTTATGGCTATGTTAATTTCCCTTCGATCAGGGGCGTAGAAAGGGGGCGTTAGGGGGTCATAACCCCCCCCCATGAGGAATTTTTTGCCATACAAAATGTATATTCTTCACTCCCTTATCACACACATGTATGCATATATGTGAGTTGCAGTAGTCGTAACCCCTCCCATGAAAAATTTCTGGCTACGCCCCTGCCTTCGATGTATGTAGACAAATATGAAAAACTTTTTGGCCCCCCACACCAGTTTGGACACGAACTTTAAAAAACTCTGAAAATGACTGTTATGCATTCGTGTGCGCTGTATTTTAAAGCAAGAATTTTATGGTTATCTATTTCCCTTTTAGATATGATGGCAAATTTGGAAACAACGTTTAGCTCCTTATCCCCGTTTTGATGTCAATTCTAGAAAATCCTGGAAATGATTTTAAGGCTTTTGTGTTCACTATATTTTTAAGCAAGAATTTTAAGCTATCTCGTCTTCCTCCGATACATGAAGGGAAAGGTGAAAAGAACGCCAAAAAACGTTTCGGCCCCTTACACCTGTTTCGGTGCGAATTCTAAAACACCCTGAAAATTATTGTTAGGCATTCGTGTTTTCTACATTCCAAAGCACGAGTTTTATGGCTATCTCCAGTTCCCTTCGAGATATGATGGCAAATTCGAAAATAACGTTTTGGCCCCTTATCCCCGTTTTGATGCGCATTCTAAAGAATCCTGAAAATGAATTTTAAGCATTTGTGTTCACAATACTTTTAAGCAGGAATTTTACGGTTATCTCTTTTTTCCTCTGATATATGAAGGGAAATGTGAAAAGAACGTTTTGGACCCTTACCCCCTTTTGGGTACGAATTTAGAAAACCCTGAAAATGATTTTTAGGTATTGCTGTTAGTTGCATTTTAAAGCAAGAATTTTATGGCTGTCTCTTTTTTCCTCTGAGATATGAAGGGAAATGTGAAAAGAACGTTTTAGCCCTTTTCGTTCGTTTGGGTGCGAATTCTAAAAAATCCTGAAAATGACTTTTAGGTATTTCTGTTAGTCATATTTTAAAGCAAGAATTTCACGGCTATCTCTTTTACCCCCTGAGATATGAAGGGAAACGTGAAAAGAACGCTTTAGGTCGCCACCGCCGTCTGGGTTCGAATTTTCAAAAATCGCTTTTTAAATGACGACTTGGGCACAAAAGCTATGAGCTCCTAAAATTTCATGTCTATATCTGCGGTAGATTTGGCTGGATGATGATCCTCAGTCAGTCAGGACATCTTCCTTTATATATAGAGATTATTACACTTTTAGGTTGATAATTAATATAGTTTTAATAATTAAGTGTCTTCAAATCCCTTAAATTGTGCGTTTATCGCTAATTTGTTGACTTTCGTTAAAACTTGTGCATAACTCCTAGAGACTCATGACTGCGAAGCTCGCGAAAGTGGCGATTTTTAGGTTGGCGTGAGTGAGGGGGGGGTTGTTAAAGTAGGAATCAATCAGAAAATAAGCATTTATTCTCTTCAACATAGACTACCTTAAATGTCTGATTATATCCATGTTCTTCAATAACGTCTGCCCCAAATGAAGTCATTTGAAAATAGCCATTGTGTTTCTGAATATTCGCTAGGAAATGTCATGATTCTGGTAAATATTTATTTTCATTTGCCACATTAATTTTTAACTATTTAAAAAGTGTTAGAACTATTTAATATCCAAGCTGTACCAATTTTAATTTCCATGTATCTAATATAGCGATACTTTGAAAATCCTCCATGGATCTGTCTCGTGTAAAACATCAAGCTGTGTAATCTCAAGGAGCTATTTAGAATCGCTTTAATTGCGAATAGGACGTTAGTGTTGCAGAGAATACAAATTTCACACGTTTTTTAATCAGGGCCGTAAGCAGAGGGGGGGACTGCGGAGGCTGAGCCCTACCTAGCCGGCTTTCAGCACCCCCAAGATTTTCAAAATTTTTTGTAAATTTACAGATAAATACGAAATAATAGAAATGACTGATTTTTAACGATCGCTAAATTTTACATCATAAAAAATGCCCATTGTTTTGAGAGAATTTCTCATCACAATGGCCAGATTTCTATACATACGGTTAATTATTTTGCTGCTCTTGGCTGCATGTAGTATCGATTTTCGGATTTTTCCGAGTACACGAAACTGCCAGTTTCCTTTTAAGTTCCTTACAATTTTTATCCTTACAATTATATTTAAAATGAAAAATAAATGCACTTTTCAGTAAATTTTTATTCCAAAGTTTAATTGTTAACATTTTTTATTTTACAGAGTTTATTATTATTATTATTGGATAGCATTTAATGGATTGCAAAAATCACAATTAACTAGTGATTACGGCTTGTGAAAGTAGTAGATAAATGTTCGTTCACCCCATGCGGATCCCATGTTAATTCTGCGGATCCGTTCGGATGCTTTCCCTAGGTCGAGAGAGAGAGGGGGGCGTGGTCGGAACGGATGTGGGGAGCGGAAGTTGAGACCGAATGTTCGTAGGATTGATAAGAATTTTTTTCCTTTTTTTCAAATAAGGGGACTTGTAATTTTTTCAGACTTTAACAATTTTCTCAAATAAGAGGACTTGGAAAAAATTTTCAGATTGCGATGCATTCTCTCATGAAAAATAAGGGACTTTAACATTTAGTATCAAAATAAGAGACTTTGACATAATTTTAAATAAGCTATACTTTATGAATTAAACCTGAAATAAAAAATATTATTATTATAAAATGAGGACCCAGCAGCCACCCGGTCGAACATCTACCGCCTCATTTCAAATAAAAAATTTTACTGTGCCTTTCCCCATCACGCTAGCCTCGCATGAATGGAGACAGGGCGTAGCACAGAGGATGCGTTGTTGTTTTTGTTTCTTTAAATAATAATTAACTATGTGGAGCAAAGAAACGTACAACATCCCCAGAAGACCTACAAACAAAAGAAATCTCCACACAGTATACTACTGTTATTCACTTGTTAAAATGGATATAAGAAATGGGGGTTCACCTCAGCCGGTGCCATGTTAATTCGCCGGTGCTGTTAGATGCTTTCCCTGGGCTGAGCGGGGAAGGGGGCGTGGTCGGAACGGATGTTGAGATCGGATGGGGAGCGGAAGTTGACCGGATGTTGGAAGGATTGATGATAATTTTTTCCTTTTTTTTTTCAAGTAAGGGGACTTGTAATTTTTTCAGAGGTAAAATTTTTCAGATTGTGATGTATTCTCTCATGAAAATAAGGGACTTTGACATAATTTTAAAAAAGCTATACTTTATGAATTAAACCTGAAATAAAAAATATTGTTATAAAATGAGGACCCACCAGCCACCCGGTAGAACGTCTACCTATTTTTTTAATCAAATGTTTTTAATTTATCAAGAAAAAAAAATTTAATCAAGAGTTTTAATTTTTTGTATACCGTATTTTTGTTAAGTAGCCGTTTAACATTAAAGTAGGATTTAGGATACCCATACATTTTCTACAAATTTAATCTACTGTTAGGCAAGTGAGAAAATTATACCATAGGAAGATTTTTACAAATAATGATATAGTCTTATATTCTATTGCGAGAAAATCACTTTAACCATATATCCCAAAAAACTCAAGTTTTTGTATACGAAATGTATGAATACTCAAAGTATTTATCCGTGAATACGCGTTAGAACCCCTTAGAAAGTCCTCCTACCAAGGCATCCCTCATCCTAGGCAGATACCCCGCGTGCAGGTTTGCCTTAAAACACAAACAAACAAAGTATTTATCTAAACATTTTTTCTTACCAACACATTTTTGATAAATTTCAGGCAGCGATTATACTAGTTTATATTTTCTATAGATCAATTAGAGAAAAAATTCCATTTTTAGTAATCCTACAAAACATTTTTACTGTATATCCCAAGTAGTATAACTTGATTTATAGAATTTCAATACGATACGAGTTAGATTGTTTATGTGCAACACTAATTTCAGTTTGA
>JAWZYV010013280.1:0-150632 GCA_038373885.1 Cheiracanthium punctorium
TAAAAAGTGGGTAAAAAATTATTTAATTCCAAAACTTAGAAGCATCTACTTTTTCAGGTTTTTAAAGAAAAACTAAACTTGCCTGACAATTTATGAGCTAATTTCCCGGCGGCGTATGAATCTGAAATCGTATCAGTACTTTAATTTTAAAATTGAAAATTTGTGTTTTTCTGTTTGTTTTTTACAGATATACATAAAAAAATATAACTAGAGTAACATGAATTTAATATAATCACAAAGTATTTTAACGCTGCAATCGTAAATCTGCACACATAATTTTATTACACTGATACGATGCCTCTTGAACCTCATAAGTTTAATATCTATTTCACTGTTTCTGTAAAATACTTCAATAAAATGAGAGTGATGATTAGGAACCGAGAAAATTAAATTTATTCAGGCTTTACTAATTGTTTTATACGAGAAATAGTTTGTAAACATTAGGCTTAACGGCTTTAAAATACACTACTATATACGGATAGAATGTCGTTATGTTTTAAAGCATGAGTTTTTTGGAAAAGCAACATTTCTTAGCAAAAAGATTTCAGAAAATATAAGTAATAATTTTAAAAAATTACCTTTAAAAATAACCGACAATTCTTTACGCTGGTTAAAGCAAAGTTCACTTCGTACTAGAGATGGCCAATGATTCGATGAGTCGAATCAGTGATTCGAATCTTGGTACTGAGTGGCTCAGTCTTTACACTCACTCTCTACTGATTCGAATCTCAAGCCCTCAAGGGAAATACATTCCAAGTTCGAAGGGAAGAAAAACTGATTTTCCCTTTGCCGTTCCCAGGGATTTTCCCTTACTCTTTCAACTCTTTTCGACTCCTTACGACTCCTTTCGGCTCTTTTCGACTCTTTACGACTCTGAGTCGATAGATGATTTGAAACAGTAAATGAGTGGGTGTGGGTGAGTTGGTCACTGAGTTGGTGCAGCAACGAATCTTTACTGATTCAGTGTTTCGCTCTGTTTCCGTGATTGTATACTATCGTTGAGATTCGTTAGTTTTTCGAATCTTCTATCGACTCAGAGTCGAAAGGAGCCGAAAAGAGTTGAAAGGATGTTTTATTTAATTGGAGGGGTTTTTTCGAATCTTCTATCGACTCAGAGTCGAAAGGAGTCGAAAAGAGTTGAAAGGATGTTTCATTTAATTGAAGTTTTTTTTTTCGAATCTTTGGTGTTTCATTTCTTGGTTGGTGGTCGGATTTTAAAGTTTTATCTGTCTGTGGGTGTGGAGTGGGTCGAACATCGTTTGCTTTTGGCGGGGGGCATAGGCGTTACTTCCTAAGGGCAAGAGGGGTCAATCTCCCCCCCCCCCGAAAAAAAAATTAAGAAAATCCCTCCTTCCAACTTGTCTGACTGATTTAATATTTGTTTAAAATTTAATGAAACATCCCTTTTCTACTTTTAACTTCAATATATGTCCCCCTGCCCCCACCCTCAAAAAAAAAAAAAAAAAAAAAAAAAAAAAAACGGAACGTTAAGTTTACATGGTGGCGGATTTTCATGTGAAGGGAAATAGAATGAAATAAAGTTAGGATTGTGCTTGTCACTTTTAATGAAGGATACAGGGGCGGTATTAAGCGCTCTCACAAAAGGACTTTGTAGTAAGCAAAATAACATTTCGCTTTATTGCAGCAGATTTCGTTTTTTTTTTTTACCTTGTTTTTCGTTTAAGGGGAATGATTTTATTTTCTTTCGTAATTCAGAGAAATACAAAATAGGGCCTAAAGCAGTGGCGTAGTTAGTGTTATTGACAGTGGCGTAGCCAGGATTTTATTTCGGGGTGGGCTGGGTATCAAATTTAAAGATAAAGTTCAATTGTAAGCTAAGTAAAGGGTCCCATTTTTTTTGGGGGGGGGGCAGCAGCCCCTCAGTAGGACTGGGCCAAAAATCGACATATCGGTTTTATTTCAACATCAAATATCCGATATTCCCATTTTCCTTTCAGTGAAATCTCGAATTCGATAAAGGGCAAAAATACAGGCCGGCCAGGGGTGTAGCCAGAATTTCTTTCTGGGGGGGGGGGTTATGACTACTGCAACTCATATATATGTATACGTGTGTATGATAATGTAGTGAAGAATATACATTTTGTATGGCAAAAAATTCCTCATGGGGGGTTATGACCCCCCTAACCCCCCCCCCCTTGGCTACGCCTCTGAGGCCGGCGATAAGAAAATCCTGAGATCAATACCAGCTTGTGATGCTTTTGCTACTGCTTTCTCTCGGAAAGCTTCTTCTTCTCTCATCGCAGAAAAAACAGCTCCATGGTTTATTAGTCTAATTACCATAATTAATTAACGTATATCTCGGAACCTATCCACCGGAGCGCGTTTTTATTGATTCTCGACCCCCCCTAGACTCAACACCCCACCGATACTTAATTTCGAATATTTCGAATGCTTTGACACCAAACTTAACCTTTTAATCTTACAGGCCCAGGGGGTCATACGAAGCTCCCCTATATTTTCAATTTGGGCATTTTAAACACTAGCCTCCTCCGACGGCATCTCCAAGGTCTGGAAACCATCCCAGAGCCAATTTCTACATGTTTGCAGTCCTTTTAAGCCTCAATCATGGTTAATTAGTCTAATTACCATAATTAATTAACGTATATCTCGGAAACTATCCATCGGAGCGCGTTTTTATTGATTCTCGACCCCCCCTCTGGGACCCCCATCGATACATAAAATTTCGAATACTTTGACACCAAACTTAACCTTTTAATCTTACAGGCCCAGGGGGTCATACGAAGCTCCCCTGTATTTTCATTTCGGGCAGTTTAAACACTAGTTTTACTGGAGCAAGGAGAGAGAGATGCTAACTGCCCGAGAACTCAGCGGAGAAGAAACCCGATGAATGGGTGAAGGGTGTTTAAATAGTACGGCTTTCGGCGCAGAGAGAGGGAAAAATTCTTTAGTTGTTTTATTGATTCAAGATTCGAATCACTGATTCGAATCATCGAAGTAGTGAGTGAGTCGAGATTCGAATCAGTTAAATGAGTCGAACCGCCCATCTCTACTTCGTACCATGCTTCGTACGTAAATGGATGTTTGGTTTTGGTTGGTTGCCACAGCTACAGATAAATGTCGTTAAACAACGAAATTCTGAAATATCTGTTTTATAACATAAAATATAGCAAATTTACGTGGAAAGCATAGTTAAATTCTGTTAACATTTTTTTTCTGTTGAAAAATGACAGAATAGTTCTGTATTTTTACGATTATTTTTTGCAGTGTAACTGCCGAAAATAAGAGTTTGATATACTCTAACATATTTAAAAGTCAAAAATTATATCACGGTTTAACGAAGGGAAATTTTCAACTCTTATGGGAGGGTCTGGACCCCTTAGACTAAGGGCGTAGCCAGCGAGCCCCCTCAGCCCGAAATGGAACCATTTGCTTAGCTTACAATTTGATATTTAGCTTACAATTGAACGTTAGCTTACAATTTGACACCCAGTAACCCCATCCCACCGAAATAAAACCCTGGCTACGGCTACTGCCTTGGACCCCTCCCTTGTGTGCGCCACTGATTACAGCCGTCCCCGTATTGTCGCATGCAGCTTCCTAATTGCGTATCTTAGCTGATACAGTTTATTACTTTGATTAACTTTCTTTTTTATAATAACACAAAAACTTTTGATAATTTGTTGTTTCAAATGTCCTCTGGCTAATAAATCCTTCGTACAGTAAGCCGGTAAGCAAGACGTAGCGGCTTCAATTTTATTGAGTCCCAGTGGGAGAAAGATCGTCTTAACCCTTTAACGCGCAGCGTTCCCGCTCTGGGAACACCAAACTCAGACGTTTTGACTGTTGCCAGTCACGAAGAATAGATTTGATTTCTATAAAAATAGTTGCGGGTGACAGAGCTCCACGAGAATCCTTTAATTTTTAGCACGTCATTTCCCGTAAAAAAAAATTGTCACGATTATTTTTAACAGCACTGACATCTACTGGAAAATGGAAGAAGGCGAGAACAGCTGGATAGATTGCCCAATGCGGAAAAAAGGGCAGGCGTTGCCATCGCTCCACTTAACTACCAGCAAGATGGCGGACGATCGAAATGCTCATCGCGTGCCACAGATCTAGAGACCCTTTTTTGGAGAACAGCTGGCTGTGCGCGGGCACAGCCAGCTGCCGTCAAAAAGGGGTCTCTAGATTTGTGGCACGCGATGAACGTTTCGATCGTCCGCCATCTTTCTGGTAGTTAAGTCGAGCGATGGCAACGGCTGCCCTTTTTTCAACATTGGGAAAGGGTTGCCCCTCAAAGGGTTAGAGCCTCCTAATTTTGGGACATATCCAAATGACAGACCAGCACCCCCTAGAGGTGTCGCTTCAACATGGAGGATATTGGACCCACGACATATTTTTGCGC
Organism: Cheiracanthium punctorium; assembly: GCA_038373885.1. Taxonomy (NCBI): domain Eukaryota; kingdom Metazoa; phylum Arthropoda; class Arachnida; order Araneae; family Cheiracanthiidae; genus Cheiracanthium; species Cheiracanthium punctorium. The sequence continues at coordinate 4,388 of JAWZYV010013280.1, forward strand.
GCGCTCACCAACTCTCTTTAGCGTGCATGGTCGAGCTGGAGAGAGTTGGTTCAGTCAAGAGTGTTAGTTACGCTCCCAAGCGTTGATGAAGGTGGCACCGCTTTACTTTTGTTGTTCTTGCGGGAACTTGGTTTCTACCGACTAGGTCACAGCGGGATGCGAATAAATGTTAGTGATTCAGATTGTAAGTCTGAAAAGTTGGTAAAAAAGATAAACTTCTTTTTAAAAATTAAAATGTGTGTACAGATACAGAAAGTATTGAACTGGTTTCCGCATAATTTTTGCACAGACTTCACCATAGTTTACTTACATTGGTATCCTTAAGCTTTTAAACCTTGATTTTAATACATCAAAATAATGAAAACTCGTAATACAGAGTTATTTGGTAGATTCAGGAGAATTTTTGAATAGCTGTCCCATCTGGTACCATAATTTAACAGTGTTTGTTGTAGTATTTAACAGTTTAAAAACGGGAAATCGTTGCATTATATATTTTCTCAAAAGTCAACACTGCGTAAAATTGTCATAAAAAAATACCACACTGGTCACGTGAACATCTTTAAAAACAAACATATGTCAGAGACTCGTAAAAAAATTATTTCTCCATGAACTCTTTTTTGGATCTTATAAATAATAAACAGAAATGTAATGAAATTTTGTTTCTTTCTTTTAATACAGCAATTGCATTTCAACGTTAGCTCATGTTAAATCATTTTTAATAAAATATTGCCAGATGATTCATGCGCTACCTCCAAGTATGCGCTACCTCAAGACATTTTCCAAATTTTACAGAATTCTTATACATTTATCAATTGAAAGAGGGCAACAGTGCAGCTGGTGAAGACGCATTCTGATTTTTTTTCCCGAATCTCTGACATAATTTGATTCTTTTAAAAAGTCCTATACCGTATTACTTCTTAAAAGAGCAGACAATGCTTTATTCACATTCGTGACTTAACCGAAATCTATAAAATTATTGACCTTACTCTACAAATCAATGTATCTGTATCTTCTGAATGCGTGAATTCTTCAGAGCGGTGCATGGGGAGAGAGTGCTAGATGTGAAATTTATCGTCATATACAACATAGAATGACATTCGATATAGAATGCATTATTGCATGTCAGATCGGACAATGTGTATTTAGTTGGAGACAGATATCGATCGAAACATACATGATACCGCGATAAGTGATCATATTTTGGATTCATCGATATGACTCATCCAGGTCACGTTCGCCGACCTAACCGTTGGGAGTTTTTTATGGTTTCCCAAGAAACAGCGTAAATACGGGTTAGGACTCTGCCTCCTAGATATAGAAACCCTAACCACAGCTACGTCACCATGTTTTTACATTATTAGTAGGCCTTTCAAGGTGACGTCATCACAGTTTAATTTTCATAAAGTAAAACTATTCGAAATTTCTGGTGAATTTATATTCTTATAACAACATTTTAATGAATTGAGATAGAAAATTTAATTTTACAAAAAAGGGCAGTTTTTAACTGTAACTAATTACAAAATGTAATAAGGGAGTAGATCGCTATGAATTGTTTTGTATGACAAACGTATTTTAATTTTTATCTTTAACTTAAGATACTTTTTAATATTTGTAGCATTCACCAGAAAACTGAAATAGTTTTACTTTAGGAGAATGAAAGTGTGGTGACGTCATTACTTGAAGTCCTAATGATGGCGTCAAAGCTTCAGTGCTCAGGCTTTCTGTATCTAAGAGGCAGTGGTTAGGACCCCTTAGGAAGACCCCCACGGAGGGCACCTCACCCGTTGGCCTGGATCCCTCGTGTAGCGATTTGGCCTTAATCCGAGAACAAAAACAACATACAACTCAGGCCCGTGTACAGGTTGTCCCAAAAACCTCTGGCCCAGGCTTTTATTCCTTAAATATTGATGATGGATATGTATATACGTAAGAAAAGGTTCAGAATTTTGTGACATCTTTTAAAATTTTCCGAAGATTAAATCTAAATAAATACAGATTTTAATTTTTGTACAGCCCCCGTACAAAAAAAAATCCATGTCTCTATAAGAGGAAGAATCACATCAGAAGATCGCGTTTCAGGGGCTGTTCACAAATTACCAAAGAAAACAATAACTGTATAAATACGTTACGTTTGCTACTATTGGTATTGCATAGTCCCTCTCCAACTTTGCTTAAATGCATCGCTGAGCCTTTTTTACGATGAAAGGCTAAAGTTTTGTATATCACATATTTTTACGGAACTTTGTAATTTATTGTATATCTCTGTGATAAATTATTAAGGAATAAAAGTTTTGGTTAGTTTTTTAGGTGGGTAATGCAATCCCACACTGTTTTTCGCTTCGCGGAATTGCGGGATTGCGATCTGTTGATCACGCGGGATCCCACAATCCCTCGGGAATAATATTTCATTGAACTAAAAACTGATTTCGATAGAGAAAAGTAGGAAAAAGTAAGATTATAAACTCTATAAGGTTTCTCTTTAACAATAATACTTTATCTTATTTGATAATTAATACAATACCTTACATAAATATTAAAATTCTGTCATGATATTCATAATAATATACTGTTATTTCCTAGTTGCTAAAAAAGAAGAATGTAAAAAAGACAACGTAAAGAGACACTCGTCTTCGTAGTCTTCATCTAATTTTGATAGAGAATACAAAAGTGCTTAACAAAAGACTTTTTTTCTTTGCATGAAACCCTGGGGGAATCATACATTTTTTAGTGGTAACTGAAGTTCACCATTAAAAGATATCACTGGCATGGCCGACCATTTAGTTGTTTATGGAGTGGGACCACAAGTCAAGGGTCCTGTCCCAGAAGGATACAATATTTAGTGTTGAAGCAGTTGTGCGTTATACCAGTATGTAAATCATAACGATATGGGAGCTGGGGGGACTAAGGTGCCTACCTGCCTATAGGTATGAGCGCCCATGATCATTGGTTCTCATTGTTCATCTTACGCAAAAATTTTTGCCAATTGAAGATCGGGAAAGAGGCGTGATATTGTAATAAAAATAATTTATTTTTCAGTTTCAATTCCGTGGGATTACGGGCTTAATCCCACGGCATAAATGCCTGCCCTAAATAATATCACAAATATTGTCACTGTCTCTAAACACCGAACTGCGCAATTTTCACAGCGAAACGGTGTAACCATAATAGGGCTATCACACTGAGAAAAATCCGACCAACTTTCCTTGCAAATCAAGTTTCCGGCCGATTTTCTCCGCCGTTACCTTGACGACCGCGAACTCCTACTTTTTCCTTTCCGAAGGAAAAAATCCGAGTCGGACGAAATTTCGGCCAATCAGAGTACTTCTTCCTGCTACGTCATAAGCAATTTCGAGTATTGGCGACTACTACTATGTTCGAAGCTTGGCTCGAAGTCAGAATCACGTGTAAATATAATTATGGCCGCGTTCAAGTGGACTTTGGAATTAGAGATTGCTGCCCATCCGATGCTGCCGATCCGATATAAATATACCAACGCACGATAAGTAAAATAAGAACCTGCACGCCAAATCAGCGATGCGATGACTATTTGGCGTCGGTGAGTGTTTGTTTACTTTTGCAACCCTTAAAGATAACCACGCCTTCAAGTCCGTCGGAAAAGTTGGTCCAGCGCGAAGTTGCTCGGATTTTCCCTTTAGAGTGATAAGGCCACAAGATCAGCAAGACTCCGGAAAGAGATTAAAAAACAGCGAAGAAACAACACCTCTTAGATACAGAATGCCTTACAACTTCTACGTCACCAAGCGTTGACGTCATCACTAGGCCGAAAGTGACGTCATCACATTTTTAATATCACAAAACTAAAACTATTTAAAATTTCTGGTGAATGCTAGAAATATTAGAAAGTATCTTAAATTAAACATTCAAATTAAAATTCCTTTCTCATATAAAATTATTCATTACTAGCTGAAGTACCCGTTCTTCGCACGGGAATGAATGGACTTTTTGATATTACGATTTGTGGTGATTACTATTCATTGTAATAAAGAGATCTAGCAAAATGGATATCGCATTATATTGTGTTCAATAACCATGCATACCGAATTTCAAGGCAATCGTTTGTACGGCGCAGAAGGCCATGCGGCGTAGCGCAATCTAGTGCCGAGTTTTAGCAAAACGGATACGGCGAAAATATTCTTTGCATTCAGATATCGATGAATACGAAATTTCAGGACGATCGGCTGGACAGCCCTGAAGTTCATGTGTTGACGCGACATCTAACGCGAAACTCTTCCCCGTGTTCAAATATCTATGTATACCTATTTTCATAGCGATCAGTTGCACAGTCAAGAAGTGATACACTGCAGCGCCATCTAGTGGTTAATTAAAGTAATGATTTGCTACAGTGCCGTCAAGTGGCGAGTTATAGCAAAATGGATAACGCCAAAATATTCTCATTGTTCAAATAGCTATGTATACTGATTTTCATAGCGATCGTTTGAATGGTCAAGAATTTGGCCTGCTGCAGCGTCATCTAGTGGCGAGTTAAAATAATAATGCATTGCAGTGCCATCTAGTGGTGAGTAACATCAAAAGGAACACAGTTAGAATATATTTTTCGTGCTGAAATGTGTAAGTATGAGAAATTTTATGCCGAGCAGTCGAACGGTATAGAAGTTGATGCGTTGCAGCGCCATTTAGCGGCAAGTTACCGCAAAATGGATACTGAAAAATATTCTTCGTGTTCTAATATCCGCGTGTACCAAATTTCATCGAAATCAGTTGGACGATATTCGCATAGTAAACGGCTAAACGGAATAGAATTTGACGTTCTGCTGCGCCACCTGGTGGCAAGTTAGAGGAGAACGGATAGCATAAAAAGCTTCTCCATGATAAAATATTAAGGTCAACCAAATTTCATGGGGCAACGGTGCTCAACGTTGCTGGAGTTTTTCAACCTCATACACACATACCAACATTCATTTTTATCTATAACCAGTGTCATTATATATCCCAGTCTCAAATAAAATCCAGTTTCAAATCTAAGCCTCGCCAAAGTGCCAACATACGCCATTTTGCAAGCGTTTTTTCAGGAAATCATTCGAAGCATTGACTTTGCAGCAATCAATATGGGAAATGGTTCGACCGCGAAAAGGTAAAACAAGCCTTTATTTGAAAAGTGAAATCCCTTAATACAGCCGAATTTTTTAAAATTATCAACTATAACGTGTTTTATTCATCGTTACTCCGATGTACTAAATGAGAAATATTTCAATTTTCTGAAATTTGGCGGAATTCCCCAACTTTAATCGATGTACTCAATTGGCGAGAATTCTGGAGATAGATCGCTTGAAATCCCTTAACAACTGCATTATTTCTTCACGGATCATTAAAATTTAACGCTGTATTCTAATAAAACCTTTGCACTTGTTTTCAAAAATCTATTTCCTTAAGCTCTCAATAAATTGCGCCAAGCCGAAATCTGTGCAAACCGCTAGAACTCACTTTCTCAAAATCGGCATTTGAGCCATTTTATTTTTTCGCCAAACTAAAAAAATTTACCTATTAGCCTCGGAAATCTTCAATTCTTATTGTTTTGCGTATAAAACATTTCATTCCTGCTCCGATTTCCCATGCACACGATATTATAATTTAAAAAAAAATAACCTTACGAATATAAACTAACAAAAAAAATCATTATTATTCTTTTATTTTTACTTTGAGAATTTAAAACATTTTATTCGGCAAAATCGCCACACATGGCAACCACGATCCGTATTTCACACTTTTTTCACTACAGGGGTTACAATTACGGAAAGCTTTTTGCGTGGAGAGCATACAAAATCTCTTAGATTCCGGGAACGCGTGGACTTTCAAAGTTTTACAGTGGACTACGATTTATTTTATATTATTTTACATATCTGTGCTAAATTTCAGGCCGATAGGTCCATTTTTGTGGATTTGTATACGAATCAAATCCACAAACAAACAAACAGAATTTCATTTTTATTTATAAGATGATCTATTTCCTTATATTATGTAACTAGTCATTGTTAAAAACTGCCTTTCGTCGTACAATTATATTTTTTATCTCAAATTATTAAAATATCATTACTCATGGATAAATTCACCAGGAAATTTTCAGAGTTTTATTTTGGGAAAATAAAACTTTTAATTGCGCGTTCAATAAGGTTGTCAGATCTTGGTGACGTAGAAGTAGTAACTTTCTGTATTTAGGAGGCGTTGGTAGAGGCCTACATAATCCGAGCATCAAACATCCGGACCCTTGATAATCTGCAATTAATTTTTGTTGGGGGGGGGAGTTGAAGTGTGATACACAGATAAGGGAATCCATTGTCAGTGTCTATTGGTGAAACATTTTTAATCAATTCTCAATTTCGTTGCCTGTTTGTTATTGTTTGTGTGAGGGTGAAGGAGGATCCCCTGTGAAAGCAGAGCTATCCCTAGGATGCAAGACTATTTGAAATGCAGAACAAAATTCATTTTGCCCCACTATTGATTCCCTCTATAACTATAATTCTCTTTATACCGATACATCATAATGACCACGTAAGTATCATTATAAAATGCCTTAATCGTATCTGTAAATCTAATTATGCAATGTAAACACATGCTACTGCGTAAGCAATAGCGTTACTTGAAATTCCGGAATTTTAACTTATTATGTACAATTGAAAGATCTCATTTTTTTTATCTTAAATAAATTTACTGTTACAGAATTCTGGTGAGTTTAGCACTTGCAGCTCAGCATGTCTTTTAGTTAATAACTTTTATGATTTTTAATTAAATCAAGGTCGAGAGAACTTGCCGAAGTTGTGGACTATTTTGCCGTAAAACGTTGCCCGGGGTGCACCACAAGGAGGTAGGTCTGCATTGCACCCCGGTTTTAAATATTAGTTACAGAGCTTTTATACAACTTTTAATTACCTACTGTTGCGAACCACTTACAACACCAAACAGTCAAGTTTTACAGAAGTTGAAAACTACAAAATCAATCATTGAGACTCATAATTGGGGCCGTTAAGTCGACACCGATTTGATTCTATGCTACTATTGACAGGCAATAAATCTATTAAAGCTATTATTAAAGAAAAGGCCCTACTTCTGTATGAGAAATTAATTAGAAATTAATTGAAGTGCGATTCACAGGTAAGGAAATCCATTGTCAGTTCCTATTGGTGAAAAGTTTTTAAGCGATTCTCAATTTCTTCGCCTGTTTGTTAACACCCGCACAGGCAAATAATTTCCTTATTAGACCCAAACCAGATCTGACAGTTTATAAACTGTACAGTATTCTGTAAATAGATATGTATGAACATATTGTACATTATATATGTATGCATATTTTTTATTAAAGTGCATTGTAAGTTCATATTAATGGCTTCATTTATCTGCTCAAACTATTTAACCACTAAATTGAATTATTTAACGATTTTAGCAAATTTTCTTTTTGTCTTGAACTCAAACGACCCTTCTTTGTTCTTTTCGGAAATACGGACAGGGTCTGGTCACAACTAATCCGGAATATCGATGCTCTATTTTAAAACATGTTGGTTGTCACTCAAAATTTCAAAATAATAATAATTATAATTATAAAAACTCGGCTGTTCGAGCCTCGTCAGGGGGATACCACCCTAATTTTTTAGTTTCATTATTGCCATATTAAAACGATATTATTTGACTATGTCATTTTATCTCTCATCTTTCGTGTATTTCGCCTGGTAACCCTATGTTGAAATTTTTATGATTGTAACGTATTTATAGAAAAATACATGTGATGCATATTCCACAGCTTACGAAATATTGTAATAATAGATTAAATCTGTTGTGAACTAATAGTATTTAAATATATGTAAAATTATGTCGCATTTTTATGTCGCTTTTTTTGGGACACATTTTTCGTACAATTTTCAGTAAAGGGGGTGAAAGATAAAATGACATAGTCATTAATAATAATAATAAGCTTCAAAAACTGGGATCTACATAAAAAGATAGAAGACATCAAACCATCCATGTAATATAGATTATAGCTGCAACAATACCGGACTTATAACTAATCACTTTTGTGTTAGAAAATAACGAAATTTATTTCTTCAACAGATGATTTGGTTGCTTTATTGAAAAAAAAATTACTTAGTTACGAAAACGGAATTGTTGCATCAATGTATAGAAAAACTTAAAACAGCTGTCATCTGCGTCAAAATAGCTTCCCCTAGATTACATATGCACTATTTACGGCTCGCTGGCCGGATGTGGCCCGCCAGGGCTTTTGTTCCGGCCCGCGGAACATATCAAAACCCTTTACAAAACCCATGTAAACCATTCAAAATCCCATACAAATCCCAGGTATACGACCCACGACTTAGCTAGCATTCTGAAGTTTTGCTATATCCTAATTTTTTGCCCGAAACTTTTCGAAGGATTGTCCATACATGCCCTAGATATAGAACGCCTTACGAATTCTACGTTACCAAGTTACGACTTTAGCAGTTTAAAGTTTTGTTTTGTGAAAATAAAACTCTTAAATGTTTCTGGTGATTTTACCAATGAATGGCATTATCTTAATAATTTGAGATAAAAAATATAATTTTATACGACAAATGGCAGTTTTTAACCATGACTAATTAGATAATATGATAAGGAAATAGAACATAATCAATAATTTTGTATGAGAAAGGTATTTTAATTTCAATGTTTCATTTCAGATATTTTCTAATATTTATAGCATTCAACAGAAATTCCTAATAGATTTATTTCATAAAAATAAAACTTTTAAATGTAACCCTAACGATGACGTCAAAGCTTGGTGACGTAGGAGTTGTAAAGCTTTGTATATATAGGAGGCGTTGGTCAAAACCCTTCACTTGAGTTATTACTAAGGCGACCATATTTCTAAAGAGTAATTTGGGGACAAATCAAGCATTGTCCTCGAATCTAAACAAAACTTGGGGACACTAGAAAATATTTTCGAGGACACAACATATTACCATGTACACCCTCCAAAAAAAGTATTCGAGTAAGAGATAAATTTCCAATTTTAGATTTGCGAATAACAATTGAATTTTTGAAAAACGTAAAACGTGACAGAAATATGGAATGTCGTATTTATACATAGCCTAATTCATATCCTATGATAAATAATTTTTAATATACGAATCCAACGTAGGAAATTTTTACTCGAATACTTTTTTTGGAGGGTGTATACCAGTATACCCATACTTTAAATCTTGACTGACTTTGATACTTAAAAATGAGCTCTAATATCTATTTATATCAATTGTGTATTCTTATCTCTAATAAATTAATGGAAGTATTTCATTAATTTATAAATATTTATTTAAACCAGAAGTATGAAAGGAACATCATGTTGAAATATTGCCATTTATTCAAAATTTAACTCTTGACATAGTATTTGTATTTTTCAGAAGACATTGCTTTTTACATTGGATCATTTTGTGATAATTTTTCATGGAACCTTGTACACCCTCTAAAAAAAGTATTCGAGTGCAAGAAAATTTTCGTACATCAATTTCAAGCATGGTTCTTCATGAAAAGGGATTAATCATTGACAAAACTGAAATGGGAAATTTGGCTCATAGTCGGATACTTTATTGAATGTCTGTACACGCTACACACAGGCTGCATTCGTAAACGACAAACTCGTTGCACGAGTTTTCGTAAGAAAACTGGAATGCGTGTGTTTAGTGCTCTCAGTGGTTATCAGTTTCTTTTGCCTTTACGAACAACTTCAGTTTATTTAGTTTCGTCGCCTAGGAGACGTGTTTGTTTGCAATTCGCGAATGCGTTAATTTTGCTGAGGAGAGTTTTTAGCACATACTCAATATAAAATCAACAGGATTTTTAAAAGAAAGAGTGGCCATACTTGAAGTGCACAGATCAAAATTTAGAAATTTCAACCTAAACTTCATTCTTTCATAAGTATTTAGCAAGAGAAATTCAAATTTCGCAAATAACGGTTTAAATCAACTTCAATCTCGACACTAAAACATGCATTTTTGTATTTACTTAAATGAAAAATACAAGAAAATGATTACCTTTGAAAAAGTATGTACCTTCGTAGCAATTTCTAACGTATGCCTCAATTTCCTCCTCGAAAAACTAATATTTGCAGCTTCAGCAAACGCAAAATACTTTTCATAACATTACTATTCCATAACAACGGACGCCATTTCTAAACAAAAACAACGCGCAGAAAGTAAAACTCAACGAACCTAATTCATTCTCAGTTTACTTCGTTTGAAACTAATTGCACTCAGTTTTGTATACGAACGCTCTAGTTTTTAAACTCAAAGCACTCAGTTTCCTTTACGAACGCCTTAGATAGAAACTCGTTGCACGAGTGCAACTCGTTTGTCGTTTACTCGGGTCGTTTGTCGGACTCGTTTGTCGTGAATGCGGGCAATCAATGACAACAAACGCTTTCAGAGATCGAATTTCATTGTTTCTCTGAGTAGATGGCGTTGTTATTTGATTTATTTTACTTATTTCTTCGGTTTTTTCTGAAAGAAATAAACTAAACGGAAACTTTCAGGGAAAAAAAGTACAAATCTTTAAATTTGGGGACATTTGGGGACAAAGTATTTTTGGAGACAAAATGAAAAAAAGATCTATATTTGGGGACTGTCCTCGAATTTCGGGGACGTATGGTCACCTTAGTTATTACTTTCTTTTCGTTGTACGTAGAATGAAAATATACATTTTCAAAGCTGTTTTTGTGGTAAGGGAAGAAGGTTACATTTCAGAATAAAAACGCATATCTGTAAATTACAAAGTAGCATTTTTGAAGGAAAATTTTACACATCTTCAAACATTCTGAAAAATCTTTCAAGGGAACAATAAATTTTTTGACTTGACTTTCAATCAAAACCACACAGGTCTTTAACCTAAGATTTAATAAAAATATGTTATTAAATTGAAAGTTGAAAAATATCACTCTTCAAACACTGATATGCAATAAGTTATCAATGAAAAGTGATATAGAAAGGGAGTTTAGCACATCATGAAAAACAGCTTAAAAATCTTCTTTCGTTTTTCAATTTAATATTAATTTCTTTGAAGGATTAAAATGTTCGATAGTCTGTTATCTTTTAAACAATATTATCTTCCGGGTGCTTTTTTTAGTAAAACAGTTGAAGTACTTGATATAATTTTCAATCCAAAGCACTTATTTGTCACGCAAAATAAGAAAAATTCCATTTATTAGACAATTCTTTTAGTAAGTATGCTGTAATAACTAGACATAAAACGGCACTGATAATTTTAAAGATTTTTAAAAATCAATGTATAGCGTGTTTTTGGTATGAGAAAAATCTCAAAATGCTTTACGCGAGATTAAAAATCTTCACCAAGAATAAAGTATTAATCAATATACACGAACATATACAGAGTAACTTTTTATTTAAAATAATATCTGATGTGGACAACACGTGACTTCCTTGCACGTCTATTAAATCAAAAATATTTTCGGCGCACTTCATATAAACATATTTTGTTTGAAAGAGACAAAATACTGCAGTAATGCTAAGTTGCATTTTTGCAATGTTTAACGATTTCTATCCCAATATTTCGATATCGCCAACCTGGGTTCATTTTGAAAGATTTGCTTCTGACACTTAATTTGGCGATGTTTCACCAAAAGCCAACAAGCTTGAGATAGTTTGCGAGATTTCGGGGATAGCCAAAGTAGTAGTTGACCACAGACTTTGAATGAATTGAATGTATCCTTACATCTTAATGTATTTACAGTCATTTGGCTGACCCTTTAAATAAATTCCCCACAGGATTACAATCAAAAATTAAATAAATGCAGTTTTAAAAAACTAAAAAACACGCTTTTATAGCAAATCGAACTAAAAAGTGAAAAATAAATAAAGTTTTAAAAAACTAAAAACACTCTTTAGTGATAAATTGAACTAACTAAAAAGTGAAAAATAATTCTTAATATAGAAATAAATTAATGAACGAAAAATAGTATTATTGTGAAAAAAGTGTGAGGCGCTTTGTCTACATTTTTGTATTATTTTTGTACTAATCGTACCGATCGAATATTCTCAAGAACTGATATTTGGAGCACCCCACGCAGTTTTGCCGTAATGCCATTGACTTTTGAGTGCTCCTGTAGCAGAACTATGAATGATAAAGACACTTTTTTCGATAGAGAAATTCATTTTGTAACCCCTAACAGCATAAATCACTTCTGGGTTGTTTGAAACAATCTAATACCTGTAAAATAGGCTTTAATGAATTTCTGCCCATACAGCGTAATGTATTTAAAATCTTTTGGGCGACCGTGTAGATAACTATCTCGCCGAATGGGACAGAAAGGGTAGGTTCACAACTAGATGTTACAGCAATCCTGAAGTTTCAACGTTCTACGTCTAATAGTTTTTGAGATATGCGAGTTACATACATACGTACGTACAGACGGTATGGAAAACAGGTTAAAATAGACTCGGGGTCTGTCAAAATGGGTTGCACCAACACCTCCTAGATATAGAAGGCCTAAGAACAGAATCTTTTACGTCATCAATAGGCCCTCTACGATGACGTCATCACAGTTTTAATTTCACAAAGTAAAACTATTCAAAATTTCTGGTGAATGATGCAAATTTTAGATAAAAATTAAATTACCTTTCTGATAAAAAATAATTTATTATGATCTATTTCTGTATCATATTATATAATTAGTGATAGTTAAAATTTTCTATTTATCGTAAAACTAAATTTTTTTATCCAAAATCATTAAAATGTTTTATGTGAGAGTAAATTCACCACAAACTTTGAATACTTTTACTTTGTTAAAATAAATGTGTGCTGACGTTGTTCTAGTGGACCGAGTGATGACGTAAAAGTTTCTGTTCTCATGCATTGTACATCTTGGGGGTGTTGGTTGCACACGCATTTATATGGGCGTGCATGCCAGCGTACGATAGGATGCATCGAAAAAATTCTTAAAAGTAAATTTAGAAGTAGTCAATTTCGGGTTTTTTTCCTCGAAATCTGGTCTCCGAAAGCATTCGGGATCACATTACTTCCTTATACTCCGTACAAGGAAGTAAAAAATGTAAAAAGGAAGCGTTTTAAATTTGCAATGCTTATCAACATGTTTTTGCAATAATAATGAGGACTATGATTATGAAATATTAATAATAAAGAACTAACGAAACAATAATACACAAAAATCTGAATTTTTTTAATACAAATTCATTTATAAAATAGAGGGTTTTTAAATGATATATGCAGTGATTTATTATCCAAGATAATACAGACACATTTTTACCACCCCTTAACGATAGTTTATTTGCACACAGAACATTCGACACACACACATTTTATGTAGTTTTCAGTTTTTGAGAGGATAAAACTTACTATTTTTTATTTGCCAGACAATCTAAGAAGTCTTCCTAATCCACAACACCGTTACCAATGTATTCAGATTCCATTGGACTGTGTTCTTAGGTACCCCTTCTGTTGATTATCTTCATGAAAGTTTCGGTTTCATTTTGCTATTGAAACTAGAACTACTGGTATATGTGAATGTATTTTTGGAAATTGCATTTCCTGTAACACATTTTGCAAAAAAACATTTTCTGGTTTTAACTTTTTAGACATTAAAAATTTTATTATTCAAACATGCGATAAACGTAAATTGGCTACGGCCTCACTAAAATTGTGAACAATGTTATTTAACTAAAATTTATGGTAGTAAAAATTACTCACTCATCCTCATTCAATTTAATATACACCATTGTTTGTGTGAGGGTGAAGGAGGATCCCCTATGAAAGCAGTGCTATCCCTAGGATGCAAGACTATTTGAAATGCTGAACAAAATTCATTTTGTACCACTAATGATTCCCTCTATAACGATAAATCGCTTTATAACGAAATATTATATTGACCACAAAGTACCATATCTGTAAATCTTAATTACGCTATGTTAACACAAGCTACTGCGTAAGCAATAGCGTTACTTGAATTAGGAGCATTTCAGAATCCACGGCAGCTAAAAATCTATTTTTTTTTTTTTTAAAAGTTTACTATTACAGAATTCCGGTTAGTTTAGTACTTGCATCTCAGCATGTGTTTTAGTTAATAACTTTTATTATTTTAAATTAAATCAAGGTAGAGAGAACTTGCCGAAGTTGTAGACCATTTTGCCATAAATCGTTGCCCGGGATGCACCACAAGGAGGTAGGTGTACATTGCACCCCGGTTTTAAATATTACTTACAGAGTTTTTATACAACTTTTAATTACCTACTGTTGCAAACCACTTACAACAGCAGACAGTCAAGTTTTACAGAAATTGGAAAGTACAAAATCAATCATTGAGACTTATAATTGGGGCCGTTAAATCGACATCGATTGATTCTATGCTACTACTGACAGCAGTGGCGGATCCAGAAAGTCTGTTTCGGGAGGCGCTAAATTTTGATAAAAGCTTATTTCACCCAAACAAATTTTACAATAAAGCAAAATTTTAGTCTAAACCAATGTAAAAACTTTTGGGAGGGGCTAACCCTACTAGCAATTTTGCTCGGTCTACCACCAGCCACGTAGCCAGCCGATGATGGCCCGAGCAAAATTGCTAGTAGGGAAGTGATTAAAAAAGATCACTTTACATACTCAAACTGCATAATGAAGCAGAATGTTACCCTCTAGCAATCTCTTTTGGGGAGGGCTGAAGCCCCCTAGCCCCTCCCCTGAATCCGCTACTGACTGACAGGTAATAAGTCTATTAAAGCTATTATTAAAGAAAAGGCCCTACTTCTGTATGAGAAATTAATTAGAATGGGTGACCCTTTTTGGATGAATTATACAGTTTCTACTAGAAATTTGAAAACCGAAAACGGGTTCATCCAGTCTATTAGAGCTATCCGAAATGAATATGAGTTACCTGACAATGTCCAGGAAATTGCAGAACCACCAAATCGTTTGGAAATGGAACAGACTGAGATGAATTTGAATCTTGGGGTTACTTCTTACAAAAAAGAATAGCTCTGCGCATGTGTTAAAATGTTGTGCCCTTGAAGCAATTCACATGAAGTACCCGGTTCCTGAGTGGCTGCATGTCTACACTGATGGCTCCTTTTTTGATGATCATATGGCTTCAGGGTCAGGAGTTTTTTCGAGCCTGTTCTCCTTTTACGCTTTTGAGGGGAAATACAGTACAGCTTTTGACGGAGAGGTGGAGGCCATCAGGATTACTCTAAAGCAGCCATTGGCCCTCGAAGATAAATTTACAAGAGTGGTTTCGTTCTCGGATTCCCAGGCAGCAATACAGGCTATTGGCTCAACTAGTCCTCCTTCAACGGACGAAATCATTCAATGTCGGGACAATGTGCGAAAGTTGGTTTTAAATAAGAAGTACGTGGCGCTTCAGTGGATTCCTGGTGATTGTGGAGTACACGGGAACGAACAGTCTGATTTCCTTGCAAGAAGGGGCTCGAGATTGCTTCAGTCAAAATGTTCAACAATTTCTTATCACTCCCTTAAGCCGTATATTAAACAAATTATGTCTAAAAATTTTAAAATGCAGCTACTTGACCGTCTGCAGTCAAAGCAGTGGAAAATTGATGATCTCCTGGCCATTCCGAACGGCCCGCGTCGTGAAGCTGTCGCACAGTTTCGTCTTTTGACTGATAACGACTTTCTTGAAGAGCATCTCTATCGTTTAGGGATTTTGGACCATCCAAACTGCCCTCTTTGTGGTACTGACGAACCAATGAAGCGAGATCGCCTTCATCGTTGCACGCCACTCCATGGCGACTCCGAGACGGAGTTGTATCGGAAAGCCAGAGAACTTTAAGGCAATGACTTCGGTCAATCTTAGTATTTTATTTGTCATCTTTTTAATTTTTCTTTTTCACGTGTATTGCTTTTGCTATTGTGGGAAAAAAATTAAATCAATTCTGGTGTTAATTTTGTTAGTGACCATTATATTGTGTTTTCACTTTCGTTAATAGTTTATAATCACTTATATCTTCGTATTTACTTTTTTTTTTTTTTTTTTTTTAGTTTTATAACCCGGACTATAGTACAGTGTGGAATATAAGTGAAGTGTGGTGATCGCTTTACTGAGATTTGACTTCGAACGATAACGAAAAATGTTCGGTGAACACGGAAGAAATGAGTTACTCGGCCTTCCTCTAAGAGTGAAAGAGCTAACGGCAACCTCTTTTTCTTAATTCTTGGGATTAGCTTTGGCAGAAATGACCGACTTGGAACATGAGTGAGGAACGTGCACATATGCATGAGAACGTGCAATATAGATTCATGTTCTGTTGTTTGTAAGCAATCTAAAGCGATCGCCACACTTCACTTATATTCCACTGTACCACAGTCCGGGTTCTAAAACTTAAAAAAAAGTCAAAATACTGAGATATAATGCTGATGAAATAGGAAAGTACCTCAATAATGCTGTTGAGGGCAAAGATAGTGCAGGATCGAGAAACTATAGCTGTAAACCTTATACCCTTTGAAGAGCAACCATTTCCTAATGCTAAAAAAAAGGGCAGCCGTTGCAATCGCTCGATTTAACTACCAGCAAGATGGCGGTCGATCGAATCGTTCATTGCGTGCTACAGATCTCGAGACCATTTTTGACACAGGTGGCTGTGCGCTTTCCAGCGTTGGACAGTGTATCTAGTTCTTCTATATGAATGTATTTCCATCGTGCTGTTAAAAGTAATCCTGACAATCTTACAAATAATCGACAATTTTTACAGGAAATGATGTGCTAAAAAGTAAAGGATTCTCGTCCCTCTAGCATTTTTATAGAAATCAATATGATTTTTCGTGGCTGACAACAGTCAAAGCGTCAGAGTTTTGTGTCTTCACTGCGGGACACCGCGCGTTAAAGGTGAAAACTGGGGTCAGTTCGTAAGATCCTTCCTAAAGCATTAAGTTCACGTCATTTAAGTGCTTGCCTTGAAAGTCTATTAAGCCAATTTTCAGTTGGAACTAGGGTTGCCAGATAAAAAATTAAAAAACAAGGACTGACGAACTTACAAAAAAAGAGGATTTTATTTTAAAAAAGGACTTGCACACAGAATGAACAAAATCAGTGATTTTGTGACTGTTTCGGTGACTTTCGATGAAAAATTTGAATATCAGTTCTTTTTTCAGTGACTTCAAAAAATCAGTGACTTTTCAGTGATTTGACAAAATTTTTGAGATTTTCAGACTCATTTATTATTTAATATTCTTCTTTTAATTTTTATTCCGCTGTTAAACCCTAGCCATCTTCTGAATTTTTCATTCTAAAATATTGAAGGTCCTTATTAAAACATGGAATCAATATCTTGAACTTAGAATCAGTCTGAATAGGACTTACTGGGATATTTTGAATTCATAATCAGTCTGAGTAGGTTTTGTTGGAAGCTGGCAACATTGAAACCACGTGTTATGCCAATATTTTTTAACTGAATTGTCTCATGCCAAATGAGAAAATGGTTTTCGTTTGAGAATCGGATTGTGTTTTAAAATCTAAGCAATGACCAATTTTTGATTTATCCGATAAAGATAACGTAAATATTATACATAGAGACATATCCTGGGGTGGGGGGGCACCCCATCCCCCTCCTCCCGAATTTAGGATTTTAATAGGAATTTATATTTTCGATTGACAGAAATGAGATGGAGACCTTTGAGAAGGGGGCATTTGAAAGTCCTGAAAAATATGAAGGAGAGAAGGTTTCATAAAAGACAGCATGGGGCAACCTAAGTACGATATGTTGGTTTGTTTTAGTTAAAAGTTTGCAATGTCACGATCAGATTCGGATTGTGAGAGGATTTTCTTTCAGATCAATTTTCTTAAGACTGAAAATCATTAAGAAGCTGTAAGGCGTAGCCACGACAGTCTTTAAAAGAGGCCTTGAAACCTGTGGGCGGGGACTAATGTTCCAATATGACGTCCAGTCCAGTCATGCTAACTGCAGCGAATGAAGCTATATGGTGATTCGCCAGAATCTGAATAATATCAGTTTGTAGTATTAAAAATATGAGAAGTGTTTCACAGAATAAAAGTATTTATAAATTATATGAGTATTTTTAATCGCGATTGTGCGCATGCTTAGTGGTACTCATCCCTCAATGATAGAAAATGGTTCATGGGGGAAAATTGTTGAAATGTTTGAATAGAAATAAATATTTTGAGATACTTCGTAACTTTATATCTCTAGTAAAAATGCTTTTTAACAAAGCAGGGGTCGATCCAGGAGTTTTTTTTCAAGGTCCCATTTTCGTGAAAATTGTTTACATTTATGAATTTCTGTATATGTTTTTGTGAATTCAAGTTCAAGTTTTGTGAATTTTCATGCTAATTTTTATGAAAGTCACTTTCTTTCTTAAAATATTTATAAAGCAAATTAACATGTATGGTAAAATGTTAAAGAGCAGTTTTAATCGATTGCATTTGTGTGAAGGGACCATTAAATAGTAAATTTCGTCTGCATCCATCCAAAAAGTTACCATATAATACTAATGTAAACAGAAATGGAGGAAATTCTGTATAGCTTTCGTTTCCGGATGGGTAACTGAAAAACTGTTAACCCTTTAACGCTCAATGGTCCCGCTCTGGGAACACCAAACTCTGACGTTTTGACTGTTGCCAGTCACGAAGAATAGATTTGATTTCTATAAAAATAGTTGCGGGTGGCTTAGCTCCACGAGAGATCCTTTACTTTTTAGAACGTCATTTCCCGTAAATAAAAAGTGTCACGATTTTTTTTAACAGCACTAACATCTGATGAAAAAGGGAAGAATGCGAGAATAGCTCGATAGATTGCCCAATGCTGAAAAAAGGGCAGCCGTTGCCATCGCTCGACTTAACTACTAGCAAGATGGCGGACGATCGAAACGTTCATCGCGTGCCACAGATCTAGAGACCTTTTTTGGACGACAGCTGGCTGTGCGGGCACAGCCAGCTGTCGTCAAAAAATTGTCACGCGGCACGCGATGAACGTTTCGATCGTCCGCCATCTTGCTGGTAGTTAAGTCGAGCGATGGCAACGGCTGCCCTTTTTTCAGCATTGGGCAATCTATCCAGCTGTTCTTCGCATTCTTCCATCTTTCGGCAGATGTCAGTGCTGTTAAAAAGAATCGTGACCATTTTTTTACGGGAAATGACGTGCTAAAAAGTAAAGGATTCTCGTGGCGCTATGTCACCCGCAACAATTCCTTAATTCTCCAATTAACTCCTCGAAAAGATTTATGCCTTCCCCTGCCATCCGCCGCTCTTTCAGGAAACGATTAGGACGTGACAAACCATCATTCCTTCATACCACACACATTCGAAGTTTTTGTACGATCGCAACCACACACAATTTGAACCTCTTCATTTCCCTCGTAACTCACTCATTCGAAGTTTTTGTACGGTTGCATCATTTTAACCTCTTCATTTGAAGTCCCTTTTTGAACCACTTCAAAACTGATTGAGTTGCGTCCCTCACTACTCATTTTTCTGGCGCGAGCTACCCAACACTAATCTTAAAACAGCTACTGCGTAAGCAATAGCGTTGCTTGAATTACTACGATTTAGGTAGCAACACAGCAAGTAAAAATTTATTTTTATTTAAAAGAACTTACTATTAGGGAATTCCGGTGAGTTTAGAACGCAGCTCAGCATGTTTTTTAATTAATATAGCTTTTATTATTTTACGCTATCAATTCTGACTTTAATTCTATTTGTGACCATTATGTTGTGTTTTCGCTTCCATCAGGAGAAATAGCTTATAATCACTTATATCTCAGTATTTTTACTTTTTTTTAAAGTTTTAGAATCCGGACTGTGGTGCAATGGAATTTAGATGAAGTGTGGCGATCGCTTTACTCGAACGATAACGAAAGGTGTTCGGTGAACGCGAAAGAAACTGTAACTCGGCCTTACTCTAGAGTGGAAGAGCTAACGGCAACCATTTTTTTCTTAATTCTTGGGATTAGCCTTGGCAGAAATTACCGACTTGGAACATCAGTGGCGTAACGTGCACACGATGAAATGGGAAAGTACCTCAATAATCTATGGAGGGCAAACCATAGCTGTAATCCTTTAAACCTTTGAAGCGCAGCCATTTCCCAATGCGCAACCAATGAACCATTTCCCAATGACTGCTCGTATTCTGCTAGGCCTGTCCGACACCATCGTCCTGAACTCACCCACTCATCAAATCATGAAATCGGAAAGAGAACCATTCAGTATATCTGCTGCAGATGGATCTTTAGTCATGCTTAGAACTGTTCTTAACGAGCAGGTCTACCTATGAGAACCTTCAAACCATTTTTCATCCAAAATTGCAGCTTGAAGCAGAATGACTTTCCCCTGCGCCAGAAGAGGGCGCTTTTGAACTCTAATCCTTTTCTTGCCTTTCAGATGCAGCGAAGGCTTCGATGAAAACTGACGTGAAAAAGGGGTTTCCCCATGTCTTTTGTAAATGTTGTGTAGTGTAAGATGTGTTTATTTAATCCAGAAATAAATTGTATTCGTCCTTTAGACACTCACTTGATTCACTGAGATAGTAGCAGGAAACAGGAAATCAAAAGAAAAGCTACCAGGGCAGGTAGGCTAGATCTCTTTTTTTTTGAACTGTATTCCTTTATCTATATGAGAACTGAAATTCGAAAGAAATACAGTATAACAATTGTTTCATTTGGTGCCGAAACCCCTCGATTTTTCCTGCTGATTGTTTGTAATTGTTAAGTGAAAAAAAAAAATGACGTCAGAAGTGACGAATAAATTGAAAACACAAAGAGGTGGCTTGAGAACAAGCTTCACGAAACTGACTCCTAAAATCGACGAAGCCTTGGCAAAATTAGATGAGGAATATTTAGAAATTGCTCTCGCTCAGTTGTCAGAAAAGGAAAAACAAATAATTGAGCTCGATAAGTTAATCATAGATGAAATCGAAGACTGTAAACAAATCCCAGCCGAAGTTGAGCAGCTCAAGAATATCGAGATAAAATCATCATGTATAAAATTAAAATTGAAAAGGTTCTAAAAAAATGCACGAATCAAGAAACAAAAAATGCTAGCGCCGATATTTCAAATACAATTACTAACGACCCATCTCTAAATTCAAATGTTCCAATTAAGATTAAATTACCCAAAATTAACATCGAAAAGTTTGACGGCAATCCTGAGAATTTCCAAGAATTTTGGTCTCAGTTCAAAAACGCGATACACGAAAATAAAAATCTCAATAAAATAGACAAATTTACATACTTAAAAAGCTTATTAAAATCAAAAGCTCAAATCGCGATACAGGGATTATCGTTGTCAGACAAAAATTATGATATTGCTGTTAAAATTCTTGAAGACCGATATGGCAAAAAGGAAATTTTGATTAGGTCTCACATAAATAATTTATTAAATTTGTCACCTATTCGTAATGCATCAAATATAAAAGACCTGCGCGAATTGTACGATACATGTGAAATTCAAATACGTAGTTTAGAATCGCTTGGTATTGAGCTAGACAGTTATGGTAATTTACTTTTTCCTATCATAACTAAATTAATTCCTGATAGCTTAATTTTGAACTACAACCGCGAATATAAAAACGAAACAGACTCTTGGAATGTAACGCAATTGTTAGAATATTTGAAAACCGAAATCGAAATTAGAGAACGTACATTTTCGTTTCAGAAGAAGGAGTCTGATTACTTTCAGCATAATTCTAAAAATAGAAATGAAAGGGATTTAACTAGATTGGGACAAAATAATTTTTCGAAGCCAAAATACGCCAAGAATCCGAGTGCTGCTGCTTTTAATGTAGTTAGTAATGAAAATAAATGTATATTCTGTAGCGATGATCGTCATGAAAGTAATGAATGTAAATTAAGTATTTCTGATAAAAAACAAAGTCTATTACGTCAAGGAAGGTGCTTTAATTGTTTACAAAAATTTCACGTTGTAAATCGATGTTTTAAGAAACCCGCATGTAATTTCTGTTTCCAAAAACATAATCAAAATATTTGCGAAAAACGTTTCGAACCAAAAGTAGAAGTTCCCCAGAGTGAAACGATCGTGTCCTCCGTTACGGGAGATAGAAATTCGAACACAGATATTTTACTTCAAACTGCAACAGTATTTGTAGAAAATAAGGTTAAACCAGCCGAAATACGGTTATTATTAGATTTGGGGAGTCAAAGATCATTTATTGAATCGGAACTCGTTAATGAATTAAAATTAAAAATAATAGGAAAAGAAACTATAAAAATATACCCCTTTGGTTCGAAAGAACCCCAGAAAGAAATTATAAATCGCGTTCTAGTAAATTTGAGAAACGTTCGTGATCCCATGAAAAAGATACAATTAGAAGCTTTAGCTACTGACAAGATAAGCAGTGCAGTAATTTATCGGCCAGAGCGAGAAATAAAAGAACATTGTGGCATAAACAAATTTTCACTGGCAGATGAATCATCGGATCAGCTGTTTCGAAGTGGAAATGAGCATTCCCAACTCCTTGATTTCCCCCCAGTCAGAATTCTGATAGGCGCCGAACATTATTGGAGTATCGTCTCCGGTGAAATACGCAGGATACCGAATTCTTCTGTTGTTGCAATGGATAGTCTTTTCGGATGGGTTTTGAGCGGTTCTTGTGATTTAGAAAATAAAATTGACACTGAGAGGAGCGCGAAAATAATGAAGGTAGTTGTAGATTCTTCGCGAGAAGAAAATTCCGATCTGATTTTACAAAATTTTTGGAAATTGGATATAATGGGCATTGAAAACGAAAAAAGGGATTTATCCAATAATGACGGAGAAGTTGTTTTAAAGGATTTTGAGAAAAATATAAAATTTCAGAACAACAGATACAAGGTTAAACTACCGTGGAATGAGAATGCGGATAAATTAGAAAATAATTATGAAATCGCAAAATGTCGCTTAGGAAAACTGGTTAAGAGATTTGATAGAGATAAGGAATTTTACCAGCGGTATAGGGATGTATTATCGAAACAGATTTGCGAGGGTATAATCGAACCTGTAGAATTTAAAGAAAAGGAGAAAATGAATATCGATAGAGAATATTATATGCCTCATCAGGCCGTTATTCGTGATGATAAAATTACAACGAAGCTAAGAGTAGTTTTTGACGCCTCATCACACTCGCAAAATAAATTATCGTTAAATGATTGTTTACATTCCGGACCGAATTTGAATCCTGACTCACTAAAATTACTTATAGATTTTAGAAACAAACCAATCGCGTTAACTGCCGATATAGAGCAAGCGTTCTTACAGATATTGTTAGATGAAAATGATAGAGATGCGGTTAGGTTTTTATGGCTTGAGAATGATTATGAAAGGAATGCGAGTTTGAAACCTACCATTTTTCGAATGACTCGTGTTTTATTTGGAGCTACTCCAAGTCCTTTTTTATTGGCTGCAACTCTCAAACATCACATAAGAAAGTACGAACATAAATATCCGTTAGCATATCGTATTTTAAATTCCCAATTATACGTTGACGATTTAATTTCTGGATTAGAAAATGAAAATCAGTGTTTTGAAATTTACCGACAAATAAAAGAAATTTTACACGAAGGTGGATTTAATATGCGTAAATGGAAAACCAATTCGGAATGTCTTCAGATAAAGCTAGATCAGGCTGAAAACTGTAACGAATCTTTAAGGGAAACTTCGAAAGTTTTAGGTTACCTCTGGAATTCAGACGATGATACGTTAAAATTAGCATGTGAATTTCTTAAATTTAATCAAAAATTTAATCCGTTAACTAAACGATTACTTTTGAAAATTGCCTCAAAATTATACGACCCCATTGGCTTTATCACTCCCTTTACGCTGAGACCAAAAATTCTTCTTCAGGATATTTGGAATCAAAAATTTAAATGGGATGATCCTCTACCATTTGATATAATGAAAGAATGGAACAAATGGTGTGATGAATTAGAAGATTTAAAGGAATTTGAAATACCCAGATTTTACCTCAAGGACGCTAACGAAAATGAAGATTTTGAATTTCATTGTTTCGTCGACTCGAGCAAGCGAGCCTACGGTGCAGTCCTGTATATTCGGTATACAGATTATAACGGACAGTTTCGGACATCGTTAATTTGCTCCAAATCCAGAGTTGCACCACTTCAAAAATTAACTCTTCCAAGACTTGAATTGCTATCAGCTGTAGTTGGAAGTCGACTATATGAGTACGTAAGAAACAGCCTTTCAAATATAACAAATGCACGAATTAGATTCTGGACAGATTCGATGATTGTGCTTCATTGGATTCGTGGAAATTCTAAGAAACTGAAAACGTTTGTCCAAAATCGTGTGAGTGAGATTCGTTCAAGGACTGATGCTTCATTTTGGTCGCACTGCCCTGGAGATCAAAATCCAGCTGATGTGCTGACTCGAGGCGAATCTTTACGAAATCTGCTTGATAAAGAGCTGTGGTGGAAAGGACCAAAGTGGTTGAGAGAAAGTGAAGATTATTGGCCAAAAGAAAGCGAAGAAATTGCGGACATTGAAAATTATGACGAAGTGAATGAGTCAACCGTTTTCACTATAAATGTCCAGACCGAAAAAATTATTGACATTGAAAAATTTGGGCACTTAACAAAACTCTTACGCATCACTGCCTGGGTAAAAAGAGTTATCTTTAACCTTAAGAATAAAGAAAACAGAAGATCTGGAACTCTTAGTAGCGAAGAGTTACAGTCAGCAGAAGAATACTGGATAAGAAAAACTCAAGAAGAAAACTTCGGGGAAGAATTGGAAGCACTAAGGTGCGGGCGTGAAATATCTCCAAATTCCAAATTGAAAAATTTTTCCGTTGGGTTAGATGAAAACAATATTATTCGCCTTCGAAGCCGACTTCAGTATGCTGACATTACTCATAACGAAGCGTACCCGATGTTGTTACCCGACAGAAGTCACCTTACCAATCTCGTGATTCGCCGCAGCCATTTGCGGTTAGGGCATGCAGGAATTGCGGACACCTTAACAGACGTTAGAGAAAAATTTTGGATCCTAAAAGGACGACAGCGAATCAAGAGCATTGTGTTCAACTGCAATCTTTGCAAAAAATTTCGAGTTAAGCCTTTTACCCAAGACGAAGCTCCTCTTCCCCCAGATCGTATTAAGCAGACTCATCCATTTGAAGTAACGGGTATCGATTATGCTGGTCCCCTTTACGTAAAAAGTACAGACGGAACAAAAAAAGCCTACATTCTGCTTTTTACGTGTGCCGTCACCAGAGCTGTCCATCTTGAGCTCACCGAAGATCTGACAACCAAAACATTCTTACTCGCGTTTAGAAAATTTGTATCCAGAAGAGGACTATGCAGAAAAGTATACTCGGACAACGCGAGTACATTCAAAAGAGCTAAAACCGAAATAAATTTGCTGTGGAAACTTTTGAAGGAAGAAGAAATCCAGAACTACTTTGCAAATAAAAACGTCGAGTGGAATTTTATCGTAGAGAGAGCAGCATGGTGGGGAGGATTTTGGGAAAGACTTATAAGATCCACAAAAAATTGCCTAAGAAGAATACTAGGAAAATCATCTTTGACGTTTCCAGAACTAGAGACTATAGTCATAGAAGTTGAGGCTATTATAAATTCCAGACCTTTGACATTTGTCTACAGTGAGTTCGAGGAACCTGAGCCACTTACTCCTGGACACTTCCTCATAGGTAGAAGACTTGTTGCTCTCCCTCCACACTCATCGGTAGCGCCAACCTCCACCAAGTCTGATCTAAAGGGTAGGTGGAAACATAAAAGAGCCATTTTGGAAAGAATATGGAGAAAATGGCAATCATCGTATTTGTTAGAACTGAGATCTGCCCACCAGTCAATGCGGTCCAAATCAAATGTTGAACCGACGAAAAATTCGACTGTCTTAGTGTATGACGAAAAGCTTCCTCGACTTATGTGGAAGATGGGTATAGTCATCAGTGTTCATCCCGGACGTGATGGAAAGACTCGTGCATGCACTATCAAACTTCCCAATGGAACTATACTGAAACGACCAATTCAACTTTTGTATCCTGTTGAACTTAATGTAGATGGAAAAGGACCTAGTGACTGTTTGTCCAAAGGTCCTTTCCGGTGGATGAAGCAGAATGACTTTCCCCTGCGCCAGAAGAGGGCGCTTTTGAACTCTAATCCTTTTTTCTTGCCTTTCAGATGCAGCGAAGGCTTCGATGAAAACTGACGTGAAAAAGGGGTTTTCCCATGTCTTTTGTAAATGTTGTGTAGTGTAAGATGTGTTTATTTAATCCAGAAATAAATTGTATTCGTCCTTTAGACACTCACTTGATTCACTGAGATAGTAGCAGGAAACAGGAAATCAAAAGAAAAGCTACCAGGGCAGGTAGGCTAGATCTCTTTTTTTTGAACTGTATTCCTTTATCTATATCAGAACTGAAATTCGAAAGAAATACAGTATAACAATTGTTTCACAGCTACAGTCGTCAGATAGCGAATGTTTCCCAGCGGGTAAGAATTTCAAATATTTACGAAATTTAGCTGCTTTCTTTTAAAATCTAAGCAATGACCAATTTTTGATTTATCCGATAAAGTTAACTTCAATATTATACATTGTCCTAGAGACATATCCTGGGAGGGGGGGGCTGACCTCCCTCCCCCTTCCTCGCGAATTTAAGATTTTTATAGAACTTTATATTTTCGATTGACACCTTTGAGAAGGGGGCATTTGAAACTGCTGAAAAATATTGAAGAAGAGTAGGGTTCATAAAAGATTGCATGGGGCAACCTAAGTACAATTTGCTGGTTTATTTTAGTTATAAGTTTGCTTGCGATGTCTGTATCACATCAACACCTCCTAGATATAATATGCCGGAGAACAGAAACTTTTACATCATCTCTAAGTACACTAAAATGACGTCATCACACATTTATTTTCTCAAAGTAATAGTAATCAAAGTTTGTGGTGAATTTACTCTCGCATAAAGCATTTTAATGATTTAAGATAGAAAATTTTATTTTACGACATATAGGAAATTTTAACTACCGCTAATTACATAATATGATAAAGAAATAGATCATAATAAATTATTTATTATTTTTATCAGAAAGGTATTTATATTTTTATCTTAATATATTTTCTAAAATTTGTATCACTCACCAAAAATTTTAAATAGTTTTACTGTGTGAAATTAAACCTGTGCTGATGGCCAACTTACAAGAGCCGCAAGACAAGAAAACGTAGTAATGGTGTCAAAGCTTCTGCTCTCAGGCTTTCTATATCCAAAAAGTGTTGATCATGTTCGGATTGTGAGAGGATTTTCTTTCAGATCAATTTTACTGAGATTGAAAATCATAAAGAAGCTGTAGGAGGTAGTCATCCAAGGCGGCTTGGAAACCTAGGTGGGGACTAATGTTCCAACATGACGCCCATTCCAGTCATGTTAACTGCAGCGAATGATAGTTCCATTTTGTATAAGAGGGTAAAGACATATGGTGATTCGCCAGAATCTGAATAATATCAGTTTGTAGTATTAAAAATATGAATAATGTTTCACAGAATAAAAGTATTTATAAATTATATGCGTATTTTTAATCGCAATTATGCGCATGCTTAGTGGTACTCATCCCTCAATCATAGAAAATGGTTCATGTGCAAAATTGTTGAAATGTTTGAATTGAATAGAAATAAATATTTTGGAACCGTTCCTAGCTGTAGTAAAAATGCTTTTTAACAAAGAAGGGGTCGATCCAGAAATTTTTTCCAGGGTCCCAATTTCGTGAAAACTGTTTATTTTTGTGAATTTCTATATATGTTTTTGTGAGTTTTGTGAATTTTCATGATAATTTTTGTGAAAGTCACTTTCTTTCCCTGAATAATTTATAAAACAAATTAACATGTATGGTAAAATGCCGTATGGTAAAATGGCTGTATGGCCTGTATGGCCTGTATGGTAAAATAAAGAGCAGTTTTAATCGATTAAATTTTGTGAAGGGACCGTTAAATAGTAAATTTCGTCTGCATCCATCCAAAATGGAATGACATAATTCGTCTGCATCCATCCGACATATAATATTAATGCCAAAAGAAATAGAAGAATTTCTCTATAACTTTCGTTTCAACTGAAAAACTGTGAATGAGCCAACAATAACAGTGGCAAACAGTTACGTATCCAACAGGCTGAATGAGACAGTGTATAAATATACAGAAACTGTTATATATCTTCATAAACACAAATATTAGCGAAACAAATCTGTTCTTTTATGTATTTAGTACATTCTTCCGTTACTAAGGAATAATGAACTAAATATGATATTAAAATGAATAATTAAAATGAAAAAAATGAATTAGAATGAAAAGCATTGTATTATTTATGCCATTCTGATTAATTAAAATGGAGCAACTCGGGGCAAAAAACATACGGAATTTTTTACTCGTTAAAAATATCTAATTTATATGGCAACACTATCTGATCAGTGGCGGCTCCTCTATTTAAAAACATGAGCACGTAAACCCACAAATCTTGCGTTTGAAAAGTAACATCAGCTGCAAAAAGGCGTACAGCCTTTAATGGACGAATATTTTTATCGCACTCTCCAGTTATTGAAGATGCCGGCAATGATGAATTAAGTTAAGACATTATTGAGAATACTAGATACTTTTGAGTTAATTTTTGAGAATACTAGATACTTTTATTTTTCTTAACACTGTGCATAAACTTGTGAATGATTTACATGCCTCCTGGTCAGTCTTCAGGATTTAGTGAAAATCAAATATATAAACTTTACTCATGCATGTCATATTCTACTATGCAATTACGCTGATCCCCGAATTACTGATTCTCTAAAAACTCCGGGCAACCACTCCACGAAAAACTTTTACCGCCATTTCTCCAAAAATATTAAAAAGTTAAGCACAAAATGCTTAATAACACCTACACCGTTGGAACGATCCGCTTGAAATTTTTCATAATTATGTATAAAAATATAGAAAATTAAATGCGCTCCTTTAAAATTCTAAAAATCCACCCGTTCCCCAATTTTTAAGCGATTTTTTACATTTTTAAGTTCTATTTGATTTTCCGCGAGTGAAAAAAAAATTCATAATTTCAGTGGCAAAATTCGCTGTCGCAATTCACATGACGTCATACTGAAGTCAGGGTCATCAGGCTTTGAAGGGAAAATTGCGATATCAGTTTGTTTTAAACAGTTTTTCCAAATAACATAATTTAATTTTTTTTATAAAAATGATTGTCTGCATGAAGCATTGATATAAGTCGGTCTGTTTACACAAAACGAAATCGATTGAATGCCAAGTTTCCGCGCGTTTCTATGAAGTTATTTATTTTAGGTGGACGAAGATGAAATGTAATGAGTTTAGATGTATTTTCGTCAGATATTTTTTCTGGTATCTGTTGTAATTCTCTCCACAGCGGGTTTTGACTTCTAGCAATTTAATATTTTTATAATAGGTATTTACAATCTTTAGTACATAGGTAATTACAACAGTTCTTAACCCTTTAACGCGCAGTGTTCCCGCTGTGGGCACACCAAACTCTGACGTGTTGACTGTTGCCAGTCACGAAGAACAGATTTGATTTCTATAAAAATAGTTGCGGGTGACATAGCTCCACGAGAATCCTTTACTTTTTAGCACGTCATTTCCCGTAAAAAATAGTCATGATTATTTTTAACAGCACTGACATCTGCTGGAAAATGGAAGAATGCGAGAACAGCTGGATGGATTTCCCAATGCTGAAAAAAGGGCAACCGTTGCCATCGCTCGACTTAACTATCAGCAAGATGGCGGACGAACACCCTTTTTTTATGAGACCCTTTTTTGACGCAGCTGGCTGTGCCGCACAGCCAGCTGCGTCAAAAAATGGTCACTAGATCTGTTGCACGCGATGAACGTTTCGATCGTTCGCCATCTTGCTGGTAGTTAAGTCGAGCGATGGCAACGGCTGCCCTTTTTTCAGCATTGGGAAAGGGTTGCGCCTCAAATGGTTAACGGAAATCAACATTTATTGTTCATATAATGTCTTTTGTTTTGCATTTTTTTGCAATCACACCTATGGACCAGCGAATTCATTCAATCATACTGCCCCTTTGGACCGCTGACTGAATGTTTTAATGTCTGCCCCTGCTTATAAGCATTGTATAAAAGATCTTCTAATCTAAAATTCTAAATTATTCTAATTATATGAACATACCAGTGAGTTTTAAAATCGCTTTTTAATTATGTTATATAAATATAATTTTCGGCGCCGTTATTTGACTTTCTTGTTATTATTATTTATTCACCCACAAAATCACTTACAAACATCGACCACACTACTTACTCCTGTTGGAAACTTTCCAAAGTAACCACTATTAATTTTCCGTGTTTTGAGTTACAGAAATGTATGTTTTTTTTTAATCCCAGCTTTTCCAGTCCAATTTTGTCATGGATCCAGACTCATTACAGACATAGCGTTTTTATCGTATTTTTCTTTGTTGTTTTGTTTTCTGGTTGCAACTCACAACTGAAACTCAATTATTGAAAATTACAGGGTTCTTTTTTTTATGTAGGAAATGGAATAGTAAAAGTAAATGTTCCAAAGTTATGGGCCGTAAGAGGGGAGCGACTAGATGCTACATTAATTCTTATCAAATTTTTTTCTGCAATGAACACTCCGCTATGGTTACTTCAGTTCATATTTCAAGAAAGAATTTCTCAATTAGTTTTAACCACGGAGGTATCTTATAGGAGTGGACACTCTCCATATCTGCTGTAGTGGATTTTTGGTACTCCAAATAAGTCTCATTTATGTAAATATTGGAAATCTAGTGACGTGCAGCGATCCTAGCGGTAAAAGAATAAAGCATTTCCCGTCCTGACTGATAACTATTTTTACTTGTTTTTAATTTTCCAACCTAGCATATGAACGAGAGCACTAAATTTTAATTTTTTTTTTCACTTTGGCTTACCTGCTTGCCTTAGTAACAAATGAGTAGAAACAGAAAAAAGATGTTCTATCTTAAGATTATTAAAATATTTAGTTTATATTTGTTAACTACTGCGTATATCGTGGCTGACAGAAAAGAAGTTTTCGTCTGTACACGGTATGTACAGTAGAACTCCAATTATCCGAATTAATGGGGACCGGGGCCCATTCGGATAATCAAATATTCGGATAATCGGATTTTTTTTAAAAATTGCCATTGGAGAGAATAAAAGCTACGTTTTGATATTGCACTATTTTTTTATTGAATTAAATGAAAGAAACATGAAATTTTCACATGTTTTAAATATAAATAAAATGTACTTATGTACAAGTTTAGAAATAAAAATCATTGTTTTTTAAACATCTCCGTTAATGTAAGCTGTTTTGCGGTCTTCAACCGTTTTCGGGCAGCCAGGTCACGCATTCGCTTGACGGTGAGCAGTTGCAAGTGGTCACACTCGGGCTGACGCTCCATCCACTTCAAAGCAGTCTCGAGGCCGGCAAATGCTTCACTAGCTGATGGTCCAGCGTCCATCAGCAGAAAGTTCTTCTTCCACTTCCACTTCAACATCTTCTCTCACACTTACAACAATTTCATCGTCATTGAGAATTTGAAAACCAGGGTCAGACGTGTCACAAGCCATCCACTCTCCTACATCTTCAGCACTTACTTCTGTACAACCAGGCATTTTTACAATCATTCTTCTTATTTCCTCTAGTGACAACGCATCTTCATCATCATCATCCTCTCCATATTCTTGTTTCTCATTTTCTTCAGATTCTTTTTTTTTGTTCTTCTCAGACGGTAGGCCTTTCAGTTTATTCCACGCACGTCTTAGCGTCACTGCCGTAACCACCTGGACCTGAAATCGGATTTCCCATAGAACGTTGCTGCAAAAACCATTTAAACACGGCATCTTCCAAATTTTTGTTGGTTGCTGTCTTCATTGTTTTCCTGGAGGAACTTCCATCTTCATTTTCAAGCACCGAAACAAAGTTTAAAAGTGTTGACTTACTGTTTTTAATGTCAGAAATTGTTGCTTGTCCAACACCATAAATCTCAGACAACTTCTTACCCGTTACACCTTTATCGAGTTGCTCTATAATTTTCAGTTTGTCCGCTAACGATAGCACAACACGTTTTCTTTTCGAAGCCATGGTATAAAAACAATACAGTATTGTACACGCACAAACAAAAGTACATAAGCCGTAGCGAAAGAGTAGCGTCCTCGAGCAAGGTCATTAGCACACTGGCTAATCAAAACAAACAATGACAGGTGCGCCGTGACTGCAATGCGCCGGAACTTGTCTTAACTTGCCGTTGTGCCTACACTGACTTCGCGGGGGGAAGTCAGTGTAGGAATCCAGAATCCATCAATATTTTTCTCACATCATCATTTTTTTCTCTCTCTGTTCGCATAGGCTGTGGCATTTTTTATTTATTGTTGACTTTTAGAAAGCCCCGGTTTTCCCACATCAAAGGGCGCCGCTATGTTCGGGGGACCGCCCTTTTAAAAACGAGTGTTCTTTGAAGGGATATAACGCGTTCGAAAATACAGTAATCGGTTTGTTTAACGAAGGCATAATTGCAAAGGGTTTAGTATGTATTATATTTATTACTGTTTATATGTATGTTGAAAATGAGAGAAGAAAACTATTTTCAAAGAAAAGAGCTTTTAATTAATTAAATGAAAAAGCAACACGTCCGTTTGCATGTTAAGACTACTTACAAGTGCTGCACATTAGTGCGTTATCGCTGTGCGCCTACACTAGCTTCGCGGAGGGAAGGTCGCTCCGTCTTAATTTTCTTCTGAAATTCTAAAAGCGATTCGGATAATCGGCGATTCGGTTAGTCGGAGTTCGGATAATTGGAGTTCTACTGTATTTACATTAGAAAATGGCTTAGTATTCATTACTGAGTTCTTTATGTAACATGAATTTAATATTTTAATATGAGTTTTTAGCTTCAATTTAAAGCTGTGTTAAAATTTGTCGCAGCATGAAATAAATGTAAATACTGCCTGTTTGAATGTGATCGTCATTATAAATAAACATTTTAAATTTTGCATTCACACAAACTACATTCTTATAAATTTACTAATATTTATTAAAATATAGCTTTTGGGCAAAATAATAACAGACATTACATACATAATATCACTTCGTTTCGAAACTATTGCCTACATTAATTACGAAATAGTAATTTAAAGCAATTATGTAATTAAAACACATCTGGAGCCAGTAATTATTATATATCACGTTCATAAGTCTATGTATTTAATTTTTTGAAGTTCTGCTAATTCCACGATCTCCAATTACTTTGCCTCGATGGAAATATAAACAACCTGAGATGCGCAGAACCAGAAGATGCGCAGTTACCCAGCGTGCATAGCGTCATCTGTTTGCAAGAACAGCGTTATCCAACTTCCTAAGAGAAGTGTCCTTTCCTATAAATTTACCTTCGTGGTTTTAACGTTCTTAACCCTTTCCTTCTCGCTCGTGTCAAAATCACTGGCTAACCTTTATCCCTCTATTTCTCTTTGCCCGTGATATTTCCGGGGAATAGTGTTCAAAAGTTATGAGCCAGAAAGATAAGAGCATTTCAATTCTTACGCACGGATTGTTTTTTTATATCTCATTTTACACAATAAATACCAATACCAGATTATTTTTAGCCTAATTTCGACATAGTTTATTTTTAAATAGATGGTAGCAGTACTCAAATACGTGTATTTGTGATATGCATTTTGCAATTTTAGCTCCCTTTTTAACACTCTCCAACAAGGTTGAAAAGTGTTTATGATTTCGGTTTGTCTGTCTGTCTGTCCGTCTGTCCATCCGTCCGTCCGTGCTCTAACTCCCGTGAATATACATCGATTTGGACGAAATTTATATATGTTATTCTTACCTACTGTACCATGTACCCTATTGAAAAAGGTCTAAGTAGCATTTATAGTTTTTCTACAGGAGCACTCAAAATATTACAGATACATTGCGCTCTATGCGAAGTTATTTTACTTATCGTTACTTATTTACTGTTCGAAGAAAACTTTGCAAATATTTATTTATTTATTTTTATGAAGTACGTTTAAAAAACTCTTCCTTTAGTGTTTAAAACATTCATTTTTAATTATTGCCTGCTTACTAGAAAACACACTTTCAGTCACAATAACCCTAAATGTTGGCTTTTCCTTGAAATTTACTTATTTTTTCTCTTTCGCGCTAACAAAATATCCAAATCCTTAAAATGAATACATATATTGTACGTGTACTCATTTTAGTACAATTTTCTTGAATAAAAAGTGGTAGACACTTTTGTGACCGTTTACTTTAAAATAATACGACCTTTAAGGGGTTAACTGTATTCTCCGCAACGGTCCTATGTAAGCAATCTTTCTTTTAAATGTTGTTGAAGGTTATAGGGTTACTTAAAAAAGTTTTTCTGTCTGATTTACACAGGAACAAGATAATATGCTAAAACGTCATAAGTATCTAAAAGAACCTGGGAAAAAATTGATGGATGTCAATTACCTTAAATTTCGAAAATGAAAACCGAAAAAAAAAAAAGCATCATGGTTGCCATGCTTGGTAATTTTCTGCCACATAAAATGATTCAGGCTCTTGAAATCTAAAAAATAGACAGAAATGCCATCCCAAGAATAACTGAATAATGCTGAATCGCCATTTTCAATCAGAATATCGTCTGCGTTTTAAGCAAAAGAGTAATGATTTATTTCAACTGAGGGTGTGTTCAGACTGAAACTTATGAGTAACTCGAGTTACTCAGGAAAAACTCAACCCGACTATGACTGACTTGAGCTACTCGAGGGGATAAACAAGGTATCCACGCTGCCAAGCTGGGTTGCTCCAGTTTTTCCCAACTCCCTAAAGATTTTCTTTGGGAAGTTGGTGAGATAGATCGCGTGACCTTTAAATGTTGATTTTATTTGTTCCCATTGGCTCCCCTGGTTAGTAAATACGTGCCGCCATGATTTTTTCCCTATTAACTACCCAATACTGTACACTATGTCAATCTCCTCGAGTAAAACATTAGTAGCTCGTGTTTTACTCGAGATTTACCCGAAAGTGGCAGTCTGAACTCACCCAAAATGTACCTAATATAAAATTTTGCAAAATAATAGAGTGCCTGGCTTGTAAAGTTAACTAGTTTTGAACAAGTCGATTGAAAAGTTTAAAAAGGATGTAAGCAACGACGGGTAACGGTAAAATTCTCTTGGTGGTTTAAAAAGAAATAGTCGACTTTTTTCTTTATTTCTTCTTTTTTTAACCAGTACAAAAACCCTTTGAGGCTGCAAAGGGTGTTAAAAGGACCTTTACAAGAACTTTTTTGTACTTAATTAGAGCGTGAGATCATTTTTTTTTTTCAAATCTCGAAAGACATGATTACGATGCGCATTTTAAACACTTTATGCAATATTTAAAGATAAACACTTTAAATATTGCATTCACACAAACTGCAATGTTTTTTTGAATGTTTTTTTCAATGTTTTTAAAAATAATCGAACTAAGTTCATAAAATGTTTCAAATTCAAACAGATCTAGTCAAATTTAAAAATTAATTAAAATCTTCTCGCTGTAAGACGTCAGATTAAAAAGAACTGTATAAAGTGCGTATTTATTAATGATGGCCTACCATTCAGTTTTGATAGTATTCGATTCTTGCAATAATTCTACTTTTCCCACCACTACTGAATTTTACATTTCAACGGCTTGCAGAGTTAAATATATTGGTCGGTATGAAATACGGTGAATCAAATAATTTCGTATAGACATTTATATTAAATAGTCACTATCAATGTAATAGTTAAAGTTGCAGTTCGATTAAAGTTCCATGAACCTTTCCATGAACTGTAATTTAATTAAAATCTACATTTCAACTGGATTATGAAAGCTTTGGAACATCTTCAAGAGCGCTTCCAAACAAATCTCATACCTAACTTTAACGTGAAATTTCATATTTAATTTGATTTATTCACTTCCTCACTTTCATAGACAATTTCTTCGAAAAGCATCCCAGACAAGAGTTATGTTAAATGTTTACCATTCTATTGTCGACTATTAATTCTGTCACTCAGCCACTGCGGGATCAGTTTTGTTAAGAGTGTAGTTGCTGAAGTTTACTCACCAGCTTTGGATATGTATGGGATAAAACGAATTCTTTATCTGACAAGAGTTGGTGCGTGTGTGTCGAAAGTAGGTGTTACACTTCCTAAAAGGTCGTTGACAGATTTTCAGTTTAAACCTTTTTGAAGCGCAAGAGTGTTTGCACCAGTCCCCAATTCGATGGGATGCCAGGAGAGATTGTTATTTTTTTACTTAAATTTTATGAATTTTTGTATCAATCTTAAGTCACAGCACATAAAAGCAATTTCATATATATTAAATGTCTCATAACAATGCATATAAACTTAATAAATTAATAAATTATAAATTAATAAATTATTAATAATAATAACTTATTAACATAACATAATAATAAATTATATAACCTAATAATAAATTATTTTCATGCAATGAAAATAAACATTTATAAATTTAATACATGCACAACGTTTCCATTATTTTATGATGATCCATCTTTCCAATTCATATGTCCATCTCACACGGAGTAGCTGGTAGAGAGGGACCGCATAGTAAATATTAAAAAAAATTCCTTTGCATATATGATCTTCTGCAATAGGATTTTTGTAAGAAATATCATATGCTATATGTATATACTTAAAAAAGTAAAATCTATATAGATATATCGCTTTTAGAGAACGAAGAAAAAGCGTGCTCCATCTCTCCCGGAATTACCCAATCTATAAAATTCTGTCTTTAAATGTAACAAATATGAAGTGTTCGAATTTTATGCAGGGGAAAAATTTTCTTTCCGATACACCTAATATTTATGCATGTTATTTGCAACGGATTTGTGTTTTCGTTCGATCAATGTTTCTTGGAAAAAATAGGTGTATAAAAATAGCATAACTAAAGTCGTCGGTTAATTTGTTAAAAGTATTGCAATAATATAGCTAATGCAATTTATCCCAAAATTTCGGAGCTATTTTATGGAGAAATATATGATTTTTTTCACACATTTCAGCAAAATTCTATCGCTCCTTTGATTCAAGTATGATTCTAGGTTTGTGTGTTAATTTGCTTGTTCCTGTATAGGGGATAACTTTGACAACCTACAGGGTGCTTGCAAAGTAATATGACCAACACGCCAGGTCTTGACAAACATCTGATTGGCAAATTCCTGCTCTTGAAATAAGTTTTTAAAAAATTCAACAAAATTTAAATATTTTGTTTTTCAGTATTCAAGACGTTTCTCAAAATTAGTTAATTTGGCTCACCATAATTTTAATAAAAAAAAGAAAACGTATTTTGGTTCCCTCCTTTGTTGGGGAGGATTTTGAAAAAATGATTGAATGAAATTGATTTTGAGGTATTTGTGTGTGTGTGGTATTTTTAAAGCAATGATATTCTCGTTATCTTCTTTTTGTGGGATTAAAACAAATCCGAGAATCAAGATATTTTTCTACAAGAAAGTTTTCATTACACGAACCTATCGTTAAAATTTCCTTAAATGTAACCGAGTAATAATTTTGAGGCCAGCTATTAAAATAACTTTAACGGTTACCCCATCTCATCAATCTTTATAAATTCCTTACGTTTGCTAAAAAGTACATAGCGAATTTATAATATGTTTGATTTTTAAAGCAGCTGATAAATTAAAGGAGTTAGAAATTTTTGAAAATAATTTCTAACTTGTTAAAAAAATTATTTTCTAAAAGAAAATTATTTTGTTAATATTTAATTACACAAACTCTATCATGTTTGTTTTGCTTATTCAGAAATCGTTATGAACAATATTTTGAGTATCACCTGGACAGAAAGATTATCATTGTTAAAAATAAAATTCATTTTAAGCAACTATTTGATTGCTACTTCACGTTTGCTGAATCTTGTGCTATCATAATTTAAGTTATTTTGTAGCAATTTAAATATTATTCCACCTCTCATTATCGTTAATATACAGGGTGTCCCCAAAAGGCGGTAACTGGCTTTAATTCTTTATAAATATTGGCGATAAATGGGCAGTGTAAATTGGAAAAAAAAATGTTCAAAATAAGGTTGAAAATGAGACTCCGTTTAGACAAAAATTCCTCTCGTTCATTTACTAAAAGTTGCACTTTTTAAAATTTGTATATGACCGAAAAAAAAAACATTCCCAATTAGTAAAATGTGCCCCATACACTACTGAGGTGATGCACCAAATTTGAGTCTTTCATCATACAGCATCGCATAGTCGGTACTAGAGATGAGACGGGCTCAGCCCGAGCCCGAAAGCATCGAGCCCAGAGCCCGGTCTCTGTAATTCACGATTACGTTCGGGCTCGGCGGGCTCGGGCTCGTGAAAAAATTTCTCCTTTGTTGAACATACTCCTTGAAACAATTTTAAAAAGTGATTTATGGGATAAATAGACGTACTTATTTCAAAGAATAGCGGCACGGGGACTAGAAGGTGTGTGAAGCTCCAAAATTTATTGTATCCCATTAATGAAGTAGTTCATTTTATTTGTCTTTAGCTGACATTTCGGGCTCGGGCGGCTCGGGCTCCAACTTTAATAATATTGCTCGGACTCGGCGGGCTCGGATTAAAAGTCTTCGGCTCGGCGCGGCTCGGGCTTCAAAAAATGAGCCCGAACTCATCTCTATCGGGTACTAATGACTCCCTGTATAAAAAAAAACATAAATAATTTACAATCCGTATGTTTTAGAAATCAGTCCATAATTTAATAAAAAATTAAGGCTTTTGAAAATAATTTCTTAATTACTAGCAAAAGTATTTTCTGTAAAATTAAATTACTTTATGAGATAAAAAATCTCTAAAATTTCGCACATTCAGGAAGTGTGACGTAGAAAATATTGACCATCACTTTTAGAGAAATATTGATGTTGTTTAAAATAAATTTATTAATAATAACTGGTTATGTTTAAAACACATTTATTACTAATTAAAATAAAATTTATTTTGCGCAATTATTTGATCATCACATCACATTTATAAAAAGTATGTTACGAATTTATAATCTTAATATGTTCGAGAAATCAGTTGATAATTTAATCCAATTTTTCAAAAATAATTTCTAAATTATCAAAGCAAAGCTATCTCCTATTAAAAAGAATTTTATCGGTCATGTAAAATTTAAATAAACTGCGTAGAGTATCTTAAGTATCACCACTACAGAAAGACAAATGTTGCTTAAAATAGAATTAATTTTACCCAACTATTTGATCACTATACCACATTTATTAAATCTTTCATTATCATAATTACGTTGTCACAACTTAAATATAAGGACAACTCGCATCAAATCCTAACTGCGTTTCTGTTGTACTTTGGACAACCCGCAGACAGCGGCACGTTTTTTCATCTTTTTCTGCACCTAGTCTTACCGCCAAGCCACTTTTTTCTTGTTTCTTTTACTGGTTAAACGTACGTGTTGTTACAACACTCCCGCATTAACTTTATAACACTGCATAAATCGCGTTAAGTGTAGACAAAACTCATATTTCACAGACCGGGCTCAAGAGATGCCTTTTCAAGTTTTACGACGCCATAAATTTCACTCCTTTTCAAAATGTGTCATCCCCACAATGTCACTAAGTAAAAGACCGAGTTTTCGGTTAAGATCGAAACGTAAATTTCGACGCTGTTTACACAGGGATTTTTGTAGGTGGGATGTAAAGTGGATATTTATGCGGTACATATTTTATATCTGATGGAAACATGAATATTTAAGGATTATTCTTTCAGTTTTTATTTGCTTATTCGATAAATATAAAGGAAATGAAAACACTAAAACAGTTTTAACCCTTTCGGCAACTTTAAATTGACTATATAAAGAATACTGAGTTGTTAAATGTGATATAGTACGAATAAGAGTATAAAATATACCAGAGTGCAAATGCAATTTAATGTTAAAATTGACAACTTACACCACTTTATCTGCTGATTTGGCGTCCGTTTTCAGACGAAAAATTATTTACTTTAGGGGACCAAGTATGAATTGATAAAAGTTAAATGATGATTCCTTTCTTGGAAACTGGCATATTGTAGCGTATTCCAACGCGTGAAATTAAAAGGTGCAATTTTACCTGCACTGATAAGTACTGCGTTATGAAATTATCGATAATTTAGTCTTTTTAGGGGGTCATCCCCTAACGTTCCTACAGAAGGTTACCTACAGGAAGGTTACCGTTCCTACAGGTCGTTCCTACAGAAGGAATTTCAAAATGTAATAGGGAATAGGAAAGTAATGGTGTGGGTTAACTTTCACTAGAAACTACCAAACATGAATTATAGGGAAAATTCTAGCTAAATAGAATTTAGTAATATAATTTCCTGCATGACCATACCATGACACAAATTAATACCAGTTAAAAAGTAATTTTACTTTTACCATTTTTTGAAACATTCCCTTAGTATTTGGCCACAAATGCTGAAATGTTTAACTTGCTATATCTCGGAAACTATTTCACTCAAAAACATGGGATGATTTTTTTCCCCTAATTTTTTAAGCGTTATCTACATAAATAAAATTAGACTTTTGTCTGTACATTTCTTGGAATTCTAAAATTTTGAGATTTCTATCCGTTTCAAGCACCCGGGAATCCGATGCGACCCTCAAAAAAAAAGTTTGTCTGTCTGTCATTCTGTCGTTCTGTCGTTCTGTCCTTCTGTCGTTCTGTCCGTGACGCTTTTTTTTCATCAAGCATCACGTAAAAACGACTGAAGCGAATGATATGAAATTTGGTGTCATGATAGGTGGTCACTCAACTTAAAACATAGGCGTCGAGTTTTTAAAAAATCTTGATTAGATTTTCAGATTTTGCTAAAATCGTTTCGAACTGCGTAAATTTGTGTTCGAGCATCACGTAAAAACGACTGAATCGATTGAAATGAATTTTGGTATCATGATTGGTGGTCACTCAACTTACAACATAGGCGTCGATTTTTTTAAAAATCTTAATTAGATTTTGAGATTTTGTGAAAATCCTTTCAAACTGCGCAAATTTGTGTTCGAGGATCGCAATTGAAATGAAATTTGGTATCATGATTGGTGGTCACTCAACTTAAACATTAGACAGCGAATTTTTAAAAAAATCTTGATTAGATTTTCAGATTTTACGAAAATCGTTCCAAACTCCTTAAAATTGTGTTCGAGCATCACGTAAAAACGACTGAAGTGAATGAAATGAAATTTAGTATCATGATAGGTAGTCACTCAACTTAAAACATTGTCGTCAATTTTTAAAAAATCTTGATTAGATTTTGAGATTTTGCGAAAATTGTTCCAAACTGCGTAAATTTGTGTTCGTACATCACATAACTGCAAAGGTGAAAAAATGGTATTTGGTGAAATGATAGGTGGACACTCACCTTAAATTATAAGCATCTAATTAAAAAAAAATCGATCAGATTTCGAGATTTTGCGAAAATCGTTTAAAACTGAATGAATCTTTGTTCACGCATTACGTAATAACGACTAAAGCGAATGATATGAAATTTGGTCACATGATAGATGGTTGCTCAACATAAACTATAGGTGTCCAATTTTTTAAACATTTTTATTAGATTTTGGGATTTTGTGAAAATTCTCTCAAAATACGTTTATATTTCTTCAAGCATCACGTAACAACTACTAATACGAATGATACGAAATTTGGTGATATGATAGTTAGTTGCTAATTTTAATTTATAGGCGTTGAATTTTTAAAATATTTTGATTACATTTTGAGATTTTGTGAAAATTCTTTTAAAATG
The DNA here is from genome assembly GCA_038373885.1 of Cheiracanthium punctorium. Lineage (NCBI taxonomy): Eukaryota > Metazoa > Arthropoda > Arachnida > Araneae > Cheiracanthiidae > Cheiracanthium > Cheiracanthium punctorium. Next base: position 46,154 of record JAWZYV010013280.1, read on the forward strand.
CTGAATTTTTTTTCCAGCATCACGAAATAAAAACTGCAGGGAATGAAACGGAATTTGGCGACATAATAGGTTGTCACTCAACTTAAATTCTAGGCTTCCAATTTTTCAAAAATATTGATTAGATTTTGAAATTTTGCGAAAATTATTTCAATATGCGTAAATATTCGTTCTCGCATCACATAATTAGGACTAAAGTGAAGGAAATGATATTACTTAGTTACTCTCTAACCTGTAATATTTTAACAATACAAAATATTATAACTTCGCTTTCTTTGGCAACATACTGCATCCATTCTGTGTACTCCTACAATGCTGACGAAAGTTCTTGCTTTTTGGATATTTGCATTCAATACTAACCCGTCAACGACGGGTACTTCAGCTAGTTGTTATTTAAAAACACTTTTTGAAATAATACAGTATTGTGAAACATATGCATTCTTTTATGAGTTAGGCTTCGGTTTAAAATTTCTCTTTAATATTAAGTGGTTTATTTTTAGTGCTTTTTAATTGATTTGCTCTTCGTTGACAAATAAAAAGAGTTATTTTGACATGCTGAATTCAAACATCAAGGGATAATAACGTTGTCAGTAAATATCCAAAACACAATGTTCGAAATAAACGGTACCTCTTTTCACAGGTGATTTAAAATTTCAAATAAACATATCAGTTTGAGAACACTTTTGGGAGGTGATTCTGTACTTGTAAATCCCATTACGGGCATGTTTTTATACTAATATAAAAAGGAGGTTGTATCAGTGTATGTATTATGTTGGTAAAAGTGTGTTTACATCTGCAATTATGTATCTTTTTAGTAATAATTAAATCTTCTGTTTTCTAGGTTCTATTTTTCTTACCAGAAGAACATAGTAAGTCAAATATTATTTTATTATTATTATTACTATATTATTTTCCAAACTCACAGTACATGTTTTGCACATTTTTCAGTACATTTTAGAGCTCTTGGTTAGAGGATATTTTAATAATAACTTATAAATACAAGGTAAGTCAGAACTCTCTTATGTCAAACTTTATGGGCTGAAACCTAACCAAGCCTTAAAATTTAAATGGCGGCATGGTGTTAGTGTAATCAGATTGTGGTGGGGCTGCTGTGGACTTCTCCAAGAAACAAGTCTAGCCCAACCTTTAACATTAAAAACATGAACAAATGAAAAAAAAAAGTTATATATTTATTAAACTAAATTGATCTCTTTAAATGATAAGTTAATTAAAAAATGTTCCTTGAAATGCGTTTAAAAAAACAGCTTAAACACATTTTAAGAGTTTCTTTCTAAATTAAGTTTTTCATAATGAATGACCTTTGTATATAAATGTAAATGAATACTGATTTACAAATACTATTATTTAAAAACATTAACTATTTATTTAAAAATTGAATTAAATATAGTTTTACATATTTTTTATTATATTACATTGTAGAATTTAGTATTCGGAAAATATCTCAACATAATACCCTCACCCCCCACTCCAAAAAAAGAAAGAAAGAAAGAACTGTAGATATTCAAGTTATTTAAAAACAATATTTTGTGCATTATACATAGTGTTTAATATGATTTAATACACTAGCTCCCTCTCTGCTTTGTGTCACGTGGGTACAAAAGCAGTGTATCATTGCAAAAAGAAAATTTTATCTAATTTTCCTTACTGAAAAAAATACTGTCACATATAAAGTACTTAAATACATTTTTAGATAACCCACGCTGAAGGTGAATCTGATTTCACAGACTACTTGGGAATCTAATATTTCTTTCAGATAGAAAGCTTTCTTGCTAATATTTTTCTCTTTTTCCAAAAAGTCTATTTGTAAGCTAATTTAGTGTTTTGTATCCTAAGGGATTATTAGTACTTTTTATCTCTGTTGTCCCCTATCTTGTTTTATTTGCTGCAACTATCAACAGAAATAGAATATCCCCATGCGGATTTTATGAGATAGGGTAAGGTGGGGTATGCGGCTCTGCAGGGGAAGTGGATCAAACCCCTTAAATTTTACCATTTGCTATATTATACGTAATATGCTACATTGTTTGTATATATTTATTCTACAAAACCTATAAAACATTATGTCGTTGTTTTAATTTGTTTTACAAAAGTCATGAGTGATTTTGTAAAAATTCGACTTCTTCTACTAGAATATTTTTTCCCAGAAGACAAAAAATAGTACCCCCTCCCCAGAAAAAAAAAAATTACATACTTATAAATTTTACTAAAAGAACATCATTCATGACTTTTGAAAATTTCAGAACGGCTTTTTTAAGCTATAAAAATAAGGGTCACAAAGGTAGAAAAGGGTAAATGGGTAATTACTATTAAAATAGTGCAGTAAGGAAAAACGTTATTGGTGGATATTATCAATACGATATAAGAACAAATGTCTTCATAAACTCCATGCGATTACTTTTACGAAACAAATATAACTTAGTTGCATAGCAGTGTCATCTACATAGATGCATAAAAAAGGCGGAAACACACGTTGCACATATGCAGTATCTATATGTCTATCTATTGTCTTGGTGCTTTCCTGGTACAAAAATAACACCCATTTTCAAAAGACTACTTATTTTCACGGCATTTGATAATCAATAATTTCTTAATCATTAAACAAATATTTTTTTAATAAATAAAGAAATATTTTTTATTATTCCTCTTATCGAATGCAGATGTCTGGAATGAGGTAAAAAAATTTGAGGTTAAAAAAATAACGAAAAAGTACTAAGTAGTACGTTCACCATCTCATAAAATGTTCGAGTAGCATAGCATAAAATTGTAGTATCAAAGTTCAGTTCATTTCTCATGCTGTCTTTTTTCCTTTTTCTTTGCTGGATATCATTTTCACTATTTCCTGGTTTTCTTGGTTTCAATTTAGCGAAGGAAAACTATTATTCTTTCATTCAAGTACTTTCCGTGCATCGTTCTTTAATCTTGTTACATCAGTTTATTGTCCTAGCAAAACTAGAATTGTCTTTAGTAGTTTCATCTTCTTTTTTGGACTCTTTTTTAATCACGTTGCGTAAGCTTTGCAGTACCAGAAACAGAACGGAATTATTTGTGTGTTTTAGGGATAACTTTAATTCCTCTTTATTGCTTTCCTTAATTTTGCTATCTCCTGAAAAATTACCCATTTAATTTACTGAGTAATACTCAACAGAAATAAATGGTTCGGTGAAAATGTAATATTATTGCCCTAATGCAGTGTATTCTTCGGGAATGTTTACAAGAACAAACAAAAGGGCTTTTGTATCATTAGTTAAGCTCTCTCCACTTCCTATAAATACACCCCTGAAGATTAATTTTCTTTTCTCTAAATTTTACTTTCTAGTCACTTTTAATGGATTAGTTTAGGGAAATTGAGGTTAATGCTTTAAACTACTTGAAGATAACCCGGTTCATCGTGCTTCGTTTAAAACATGTTGAAAAGTAAGGGATTAAATTTATGAACCTGTCTGAAAATTTTTAAGCAAGGAAACATTTAAAAAAGCATTATATTATCTCTTTTTAAAAATATTTCAGTATGGGTAATCAACATAAACATGTTATCTCGAAGGTTCATAAAAGTAAGTGAAAAATGTACTTAATTAAAAACTTTGTCCGTAAAAAAAAATTTAATAGCTCTCAATTTTGATAATTTTATGTAACTATATGTATACTGGTTTTATAATGTGAAATGGCTCTTGAAGTAGTAAAAAGCAAATTAGATATGTTAATAAACCGGCTTATTAAACATAGACAAAATTTTACAGACGAGGGAAAAAACGGGTGATTACTAATTCAAAAAATTATGTAAATTTTAAATGTAATCGACTCATCTGTACAATGTGTTCCAAAACGTTGGTAACACCCTGTAAAACTTATCTCTAATAGATATAGTGGGCAATGTAAATTTAAAAAATGGCTTAAAACAAGATAGGAAAAAAGACTAAAATTTATGTATAGCCCCCAGAAATTCTCAGTTTGTAAAATGTGTCTTGTACACTAATGAGGTAATTTACAAAATTTTAGGATTTTATCATGAAATGTCTCACAGATATCTTTAAATAAAGATGATCAAGGGGTTAAATTACAAAATTTGGAAATTATATTCTAAAAAGTGTCAGAGATGTGAAGATAAATATATGCTGACTTAAACCAGTTTTCAACGGCTCTCAAAATTAAATAAATCATGTCGAATGATCACATTTCAGGAATCGTACAGAAATTACGAAAGAGAATATTTTTCCCACTCTAACAATAAACATTTACATCCAAAAGCATCAAACTGCTATCGACCGCCAAAATAACTTTCTAATCTATGAATTTAACATACACGCACATGTTTGGACCGCATGAGACACTGCTCTTTAATGGTACGACATACTCGAACCTCCAACCTTCCGATTACTACTGCAACACCTTAAACACTGGGCTCCCAAAGTCCCTTATTATGTAGTTTAATTTTTCTAGAAATTCTGCATAAATTTTGAGATGCCTCGAAAGCCATTCGAAACGATTGATATGTATAAAATGTGACTTGTTGGCAAGATAGATCTTGAATACTTTGAAAAGTTTTTGAGTATATCGAAATTCTGTTAACTGTTTGTTAAAGTACCACGTGAAAAAGGACTGAAGCTAGTAAAACACTGCTCAATTTCAAATTAGGTGGAAATTCAACTCATAATCTAATCTTTAAATCTTTTGAGAGTTCAAAAGATTGAGTAGATAGTTTTTGAGATTAAAAGAAAAAAAAATTGACCTGTCAAATTGTTGTAATCTTAACGCTAGCGAAGATAAATGAAAAAGCAGCTAAACTTTATTTCGATTTTTCAAAATTCCGTTGATTTGAAAAATCTCACACTAATGAGGTAATTTACAAAATTTACACTAATGTACACTCATGTCAATGCACACTAATGTCAATTTTTCGATAAACAAACTTTTGGACATTGTATTCAACAGCGATTTCACGGTCAGTAAAATGCAATCTAATTAAGTGATTTACTTTAACAACATCCTTATACACTAATTTAACTCATCCTTATACACTAATTTATGCCTCAATTTTCAAAGAATAATTACCTTCTTCTATTGAAACGTAGTAGTTCCGTAAATTCTTCTCGAATATCTGCAGAAGAGGAAAAAATTCGTTGAATCTGAAAAGTTTCTTTAATTGAAAGGAGAAAAAACACAGAAAAGGGGAATATTCATCAAATAACGAGATACTCTGTCAGCACTAGAAAAATTTCCGTGAATTGAAGCAATAATTTTTGAGAGTGCGTCTTTAATTCATTTCTCAATTTTAAACGAATATTTTCCGTACTCCTTGGAAACGTTCTATTTTCGTGAATTCTTGGCGAATACCTGAAGAAGAGGAAAAAATTTTGTTGAATCTGAACAGGTTTGTTCAGTTGACGAAAGAATAAAGAAGGTGTGGATATTTGCTAAATAGGAGATATACCGACAGCTCGTCGGACAAGAAAATTTCCGTGAACCAAAAAAAATAATATTTTAGAGTGTCCCTTTCTTATTTTTTTCAATGCGTGCCCTCTCACTTTCATGTCTGTGTGGAAATTGTAACATTTTATAAATAAAGAAGGGTGGATATTTTGTAATACCTGTAAAGTTCGTGCCATACTATTTTTTATTTATGCATATTCAGTGGCGGAAGCAGGAAAAAATTCTGGTGGAACACAAAGCATCTATTGCTGCATTTTCTTATAAAATCACTGGAATTTACAAAACAAGTCAATCACCTATAGTGTAAACTTAGTTCGTCTGGAGAGGGGGGGGGCGTGCCCCAGTGCCCCCATCTGGATCCGCCAATGTGCGTATTAATCACATTCAAAGTTTTAATTAATTTCGCTATTAAAGTTTGTTAATTTTAAAGTTTTAAAATTAATTTTAACCATAAATATTTTCTACCTCGAACATATAAAATGTATAGTTAACCCTTTGAGGCGAAATCCTTTCCTAATGCTGAAAAAAAGTGCAGCCGTTGCCACCGCTCGACTTAACTACCAGCAAGATGGCGGACGATCGAAACGTTCATCGCGAGCCACAGATTTAGAGACCTTTTTTTGACGCAGCCGGCTGTGCTAATCGCCCGTCATGTTGCTGGTAGTTAAGTCGAGCGGGGACAACGGCTGCTTTTTTTCAGCATTGGGCAATCTATCCAGCTGTTCTCGCATTCTTCCATTTTTCAGCAGATGTCAGTGCTGTTAAAAATAATCGTGGCAATATTTTTTTATGGGAAATGACGTGCTAAAAAGTAAAGGATTCTCTTGAAGCTATGTCACCCGCAACTATTTTTATAGGAATCAGATCTATTCTTCGTGGCTGGCAACAGTCAAAACGTCAGAGTTTGGTGTTCCCAGAGCGGGAACACTGCGCGTTAAAGGGTTAACGCTTGTTATTTCTTCTTCAAGGGGTTTATTTTATTTATTTACTTTATTTTTATTTTTGTTTTATTTATTATTTTTATTATTTTAGTACATTGTGTTACAATATTATCCTGAATAATTCAAACCTTTCCTGCAGAAAAGATTTAAAAAAAAAAATAACGAGATTGTGAAATCCAAAAAATAACATTTAGATTTAATGTCTAAAAGATATCGTAAAGCGCCTTAAGCCATTGTAAGTAAAGTTCTCCTTGGAAATGAAAATAAAGGATTTGCACCTTTTATATTACCATTTTAGTAGGGTTCTCGGAAGAAATTGTAATTCACTGCATATAAATTACGCATGCCCTCTGGGCCTGTATATTGAATTTATCATGTGAAACTCGCAGTTTATTCGAACATAGTAAATTCCGTAAGTAATAGTAAACATTTTATTGGAAATCGCATTACTGATTATGCGATAAAAGTCAGATAAAGTAGTTCTTACAGGAGGATTTTCTCACTTAAATGTATTACTCCGCGAGTTACTTTCACGGTGGACAGTGCTAAATGTATATTAATTTATGTGAATGTTTATGATTGATGATGATAAAGTTTATAGTTGCGGGGCACATAGCTCCACGAGAATCCGTTACGTTTTAGAACGTCATTTCCCGTAAAAAAATTGTCACGCTTATTTTTAACTGACATCTGCTGAAAAATGGAAGAATGCGAGAACAGCTGGATAGATTACCCAATGCTGAAAAAGAGGGCAGCTGGCTGTGTGGCACAGCCAGCTGCGTCAAAAAAGAGTCTCTAGATCTGTGTCACGCGATGAACGTTTCGATCGTCCGCCCTCTTGCTGGTAGTTAAGTCGAGTGATGGTAACGGCTGCCCTTTTTTCAACATTGGGAAAGGGTTGCGCCTCAAAGGGTTAAAGAATTAGAGAAAAGAATGTTCATTGCACATGCATACAGGGTGGTCCTAAACTGTATTTTAAAAATTAAGAAGTGTTGAAGTAACATTGAAATTCCCGATCATCGCACACATGCGCATTTTTAAAATTTTTTGGTCAAAAACCTATAGATGTATTTAAACATTTTTAAAAAATCTAAAGAAATCGAAAAAAACATGATGAAAACATCTATAATAATTGTTTTGAGGCATCTGTTATATCATCCTCAACACTCAAAATAAATTTTACTTCGCCGACAAGATTTTCAAATATTTTATTATTATCTTTTGAATGATAGTCTCTATAGTATTCAATATACTGTCGACGACATTCTCAGAAGATGAACTTAAAAATAAATAAATAAAAATATTTTGGTAATTTTTAACTTTTGTTGTCAATTATCTAATAATGAGGAGAGTAGCAAGTATTACCAACTGCAATTAACATAAAGCTACGATGACGAACTTTATTATAATCTTTATAATGTAGTCTGAACTTATAACTTTATAGTTCAACTAGCGGGGACATGCAACCAGTGATATCATATATACCAGTCTCAAATAATATCCAGTTTCAAATCTAAGCCTCGCCAAAAACCGACAAACACCATTTTGCAAAGTTTTTTCAGGGAATCATTCGAAGCATTGACTTAACAGCAATCAAAATGGGAAATATTTGTCACTAATATAGTTCGATCGCCAAAAAGTAAAGCGGGCATTTATTTGAAAAGTAGCAGCATTTTTTAAATTATCAACTATAACATATTTTATTCATCGTTAACTCCGATGCACTAAATGCGAAGATTTCAATTTTCTGAAATTAGGCGGAATTCCCCCAACTTAAAATCAATATACTCAATTTGGCGAGAATTGTGAAGATAGATCGTTTGAAATCCTTTAATAACTGCATTATTTCTGCACGGATAATTCAAATTTAATGCTGAATTCTAATAAAACCAATACACTTGCTTTCAAAAATGCTATTTCCTTAAGCTCTCAGTAAATTGCGCCAAGCCTAAAACTGTGGAAACCGCTAGAACTCACTTTCTCAAAATCGGCCTATCAGCCATTTTATTTTTCGCCAAACTAAAAAATTTTACTTATTAGCCTCGGAAATCTTTAATCCTTATTGTTTTGTGTATAAAACATTTCATTCCTACTCTGATTTCCCATGTGCATACGATATTATAATTAAAAAAATAGTCTTACAAATATAAACTAACAAAGCTGTCGTCAAAATAGGGTCTCTAGATCTGTGACACGCGATGAACGTTTCGATCGTGCGCCATCTTGCTGGTAGTTAAGTCGAGCGATGGCAACGGCTGCCCTTTTTACAGCATTTTGAAAGGGTTGCGCCTCAAAGGGTTAAGAGGCGCATCAAGACGCATTTTCGACCCCATATTGCTATGTGATTGTGAAATTCAACAATATAAGTAAGAAAAATATTTGTTTCTTTTCGTGTTAAAAACAGGTAAGCAGCCAATATATATATATATATACATATATATTATTGACTACGTCATTTTATCTCTCACCCCCTCTTTATTGAAAATTGTCCGAAAAAAAGCGACATAAAAATGCGACATAATTTTACATATATTTAAATACTATTAGTTCACAACATTTTTAATCTATTGTTACAATATTTCGTAAGCTGTAGAATATGCACCAGATGTATTTTTAATGACTATGTCATTTTATCTCTCAACACCTTTATTGAAAATTGTCCGAAAAATGTGTCCCAAAAAAGCGACATAATTTTACATATATTTAAATACTATTAGTCCACAACAGCTCTAATCTATTGTTACATTATTATTATTTATATATTATTATTAATTTAATTAAGCTGTAGAGTACGCATCACATGTATTTTTTACATATATTTAAATACTATTAGTTCACAACAGCTTTAATCTATTGTTACAGTATTTCGTAAGCTGCAGAATATGCATCACATGTATTTTTCTATTAATAGGTCACAATCATAAAAATTTCATCACAGGTTTACCAGGCGAAATGCACGAAAGATGAGAGATAACATGACATAGTCAATTAATATCGTTTTAATATAGCAATAATGAAACTAAAAATTGAGGGGGGTTCAGGGGAGGATCTCCTCCTGTGACGAGGCTCGAACAGCCGAGTTATACATATATATATATTTATATTTATGTATGTATACACCCACACCCACACAAATTTGCATATTTGTAAAAGTATAGTTTTATAAAGCTTAAAATAGAATACCTTTTATTAAAAAAAAACAAATATGTAAGGGAACTGAAAAATTTTCTGCGTCGTTACTTAAGTCAAGATAAATGTAAATAAGCATGCATTTCAATAATCCATTAATTTCACAAAAGATACACCATTCTGCAAATGATTTACCTACTTTATTATTCAAAGTGACTTTTGTTGGCTTCCAGATTTGTATCTGCCTCCTTTAACTCATTTTAAGACTCCTTAAAATTTTTACGCATAATTATTCATCAGCATCTGGTTTTGATTAAAATCCAGAAGTTGAGCATGTCTAAATAAGATAAAGCGAACATTAACCTTTTCGTAATCAAAGAAATGGATGTTTCAACTTAGTTTATTTTCAGTTTTTATCATAATGTTCCATGTATTTGAAAGTTTTTTTTAAATATAGTAACTGATTTTCTAAAAATAGTAACATTGCCACTTACGGAGAATAAAGTAATGGAAAAATATTATTTGCGGATATGTTTTGATACTCATCATGATGCTTGTATAAGAGGCAGAGCAAATTTTTTACACCTAAATTTGTATCCTTTTTAACAAATAACCTGATTATTATCCAGATAACAAATGAAACACGTAAAATTAATTTAAAACACTGCAAAATAACGCAAATGAAATAAAAAATACTTAACAAAATGATCATTTCAGATGATCCAAAAGGTCCACACTTCGTTAGGATCTTTTGTACCATCTGAAGGTTTTTTTTTTGAAAGGTTTATTTTTCTAAAATAGGACCATTGCAAATAATGACGAATAAAGTATTTAAAAATAAATAGGCCGAATTATTAAAGATGTCGTTTGTTATTTACGCTGATGGGTTTATTGAAGCAGAGGAAAATTTTTTATAGATAAATTTGTATCCTTCTTAAAAAAACTACAATGAAAAAAAATTCTGGAACGTTCCTTGGAAATAATATGCAGCCGAGGTTCCCAGAAACTCCAAGGAACGTAACATGAAAATACCAGAACCTGTACTGACCAATTTCAGCCGATTAGTTGTTCAGTTAAGTTCATGGTATTTTCGTTAACGTTCCTTAGAATTCTAGAGCCGGGTTCTCATTATTTCCAAGGAACAATTCCTCTTTTTTTCTCACAGTGTATACAAATCATTGTATACAAACATCGTATACAAGTCATTATACTCTGAGCATGATCCTGCTAACAAATGAAAGATTCGTTAAGGATTCCACTCCCTAATTATTCAAAGACAGTATTGACGCAAAATTTGAGCGTATTAGACAAGAAATTTAAAGAGTCTGCATAATTCTTCCAAGACAGTATTTCAAACTTATTTTTCTTTTATACGCTGTAAGAAGAAAAATGAGCTCAGACTCAACTCGGCTAATTTCTACAATTGTCTCCTTAACCCTTTATACCCCAAAGTAATTTATTTTTCCAAAAGATTAGTTTGAATCTTTTCATCTAGTATTGGAAATATCTCATATTAAGTAATGTCTTTATTTATTAGAAACATCTCCCATTAAATGAAATACTAAAGTGCAGGAAATTAAAGACTACACTATTTTTGCAGATTTATGTCCTACTAAGCAATTTTACTAATGGGATTTTAATGTCCCTTTGGGGTATAAAGAGTTTTAAAGGCGGTGAGAGAGAGAGAGAGAATGCATTGAAAGTCTAGATTTTAGGGGAAAGGTTGAACCCTATACCCACAATTACGCATCCAAAAGTAGGAAAAGCACGCATTGAAAAACATGTTTTGTTGATTCAGCAAAATTTTGATTGGCTCTATTTCAAAAAATATTATTGTTGAAACAGCAAAATTTTAATTGGCTCTATTTCAAAAAATATTATTGTTGAAACAACAAAATTTTGATTGGCTCTATTTCAAAAAATGCCATTGTTGAAACAACAAAATTTTTGTGATTCAACAACATTTTGATCGGCTCTATTTCAAAAAATATTATTGTTGAAACATCAAATTTTTTGTAGATTCAACAAAATTTTGATTGACTCTATTTCAAAAAATATTATTGTTGAAACAACAAAATTTTAATTCGCTGTATTTCAAAAAATATTATTGTTGAAACAAAAAAATTTTGATTGGCTCTATTTCAAAAAATTTTGTTGAAACAACAAAATTTTTGTTGTTTCAACAACATTTTGATTTTTCAAAAAATATTATTGTTGAAACAAATTTTTGGTAGATTCAACCAAATTTTGATTGGCTCTATTTCAAAAAATATTATTGTTGAAACAACAAATTTTTTGTTAATTCAACGAAATAATTTGATAATTTAAAAAGATTTGTTAAAAAGCAACAAAAGTGTACGGTTGAAATAGCGCCAACCGAATTTTGTGGAATTCAACAAAACGTTTCTGTCAGTGGCGTAGCCAGAAATGTTTCATAAGAGGGGGGGGGGAGTTACGATTACTGTATCTCACATATATGTATACGTGTGTGTGATAAAGGAGTGAATAATATACATTTTGTATGGCAAAAAATTCCTCGTGGGGGGGGGTGACCCCCTATCCCCCGGCTTGGCTACGCCCCTGATATTTGTCCATGAGATCCACACTTGCCCCTTGGTCTGAAAAATTAAGCTTCTTTTCAAGAAATTTTAACTTTTTCAACATTTAACTCCATCCACGAATTGTTTCTTCTGACTACGTAAGATCTAGTGCATACAGACGTTCAGACAGAGCACGACTAAACCAACATGGTGACCGGGGCAGACATTTGACACTGGGGTCCATTTTTGTGTACCCATTCCATTTACGAAAACTAGAAAGCCTGGATAAACATGCTTACCAAAATGCTAGGCTTTCTACTATTATGGATTCCGTAGAACTTTTGAAAAAGGGCAAACTTTTGTTACCACCCAAAACGATCATATTAAGCAAACATTCTTCATTTTACTCAAAATGCTTTGCTAAAACCTTTTTCAAGATAGTTAAATAACTTTTTTTAGAGAATTTTAAGCAGACAGAGAGACAGGAAAAATTTTCTTGAAATAACGCATTTTGTACAAAATACAATAGAAACATTTTTTGATTTCGGGGCCCCCTTTGGCTAGGTGGCCCCCGGGGCCGCTGCTCCGCCTAGCTCTGCCTACGTTAGACTCTGCGTTATAAGTATCTAATTTTATTTAAAATGTTTGCCTGACGTCTTATATAAATAAATACTACATAAAATCCTTCTTTTTTCTATGGAAAGTAATTATAAAACAATTTTTTCGCTTAACAACAAAGATTTCCCTGTAACTGGTTGGAGTAATAGTTAACAAACCATCTCAATCTTCGGCTTCCCGAATAAGAAGTGAAACGAAACCCTTCCACGCTCTAAGAAAACGGTTTCTTTCATTCAACGCCCTCGCCTTATTTCCCTGTCATTAATATGTCTTGAAGTAATAAAGTGCAGCGTAACTTGCACTTTTAACGCATTTTAATTGCTCCCTGCAGGCTGTTTCAGGAAAAGAATAGCTGAAAGTTAAACCTTCATTTTTTTTACAGGGATATATATGGTGAAGAATATACGATCAAATAAAATTACTTTTTGTTTCGTGTTTTATATCTCTTTCTGCACAAAAGAGAAAAAGCTAGAAAAAGACACTGATTCCAGAATTATTCGCATCGTAAATGTTCAACGTGTACATTTTTTTACGTTGTTGTTCTACTAGCTCTATTTTTTAAAAGTCTGCGAATTAAGAAAGATTCTTCATTCTTGAATTTTAAGAATATATACGTTACAGAGTTAAAACCCGAAATCAGTCAAAACCCGAATTAACTAGGCAAAACGAGTTCTGACTGACAACGCTCGGGAAAACCCGTTTTTCCCAGTCCGTTGAATTCCGGAATGTTAAGGCTTTACGCACTAAAAATGGGAAAAATAGATTTCTTGAAAAATTACAGTTGTTAGATAAGAAACAAAATAACTTTAATGTTATAACAAGTGATGAATAGGAACGAGGGTCAGTTGCATACGAGCCAATAGCGATCAATCAAATCAATGGGCGAGTTGAAACGGAATCCTTATCTTGCTCGCCCCTCAAAATATGCTACCGCTGGCCCTCTGCAAGACCCCAAAAAACATCACTGGCTCCGGCCACCGCAGTAAGGGGGCCCCTCAAAAATATGCTACCGCTGGCCCTTTGCAAGCCCACCCCCCCAAAAAAAAAACAACTTGTCATGTAACATATCATTGAAATAATGCAATAATTTTTGATAGATGTAAAAATTATTGTTTAACAAATCACTCAAAACCCGAATAAATCGGCTTTTCCCTAGTTAATTCGGGTTTTGCCTAGCGCTGTCAATTAGAACGCGTTTTCCCTAGTTAATTCTTGTTTTGACTGATATCGGGTTTTTACTGTTAACATATACATACAATTTTCCAAAGTTTTCTTCTATCGTAGGTAAATATACTGGAAATGCTATAAAGTATTTTAGAATGGTCAAACACACACACACACACACACACACAAAAACGTGTACCGGAAAGTAATGTCACTTTTTCGTATGTGGATATTTTGCTTAGCCATAACTACTGAGGCTAATAATACCAAATTTCGGACCTATGTGATATTTTTAGGATTAGGAGCTAGTTAGAAGAACATTTTCTAACATTCGTAACTAATTGGGGGGATAGAGGGCCAAAACGTTCTTTTTCACATATCCTGCGTGATCTCAAAGAAGAAAAGGGATATCCATAAAATTCTTGCTGTAAAATACAACACTCACGAATACCTAAAATTGATTTCAGAACATTTCGAGTAGAATCCTCCAAGGAGGGTAGACGTGAAAAAAGAGTAGGGTGGCCATTTTTCTTGAAAGAAAAAAAAAATCTTATGTATAAAATTCTCGCTTTGAAATTTCACAAATATGAGTCCAATGCTTAGATTTGTTTGCGATTCAATACTTGTTGAAAATTTATTTGTTCGAATTTTACGTAAAGGACATTACTCTCTCTCCGCACACCCAATATAATATAGCTGTAGTTATAATGTATTCTTATCATTTAGTCAGACAGTCACCTTTGCATGCAAATTTCAGATAATTTACCGAATTAAGTTAAATTTCTCGTAAGTTATAGTGGCCAAAGAGTTTCCTTGGCAATATTAGGATTATGTATAGATCGCAACTATACCTTAAAACTACAAATGTCTATATTATAAACGTTACCGCTAAATTCCACCACCATCATCATCTCGGTGACATGCCTAGGTTGCTGTGCGATTAGATTTTAGTGGCCGCTATAGCCCAGAAGTACCGTTATGTTATTCATAATTTATTATACGCTCTTAAGAATACGCGCGACAAAATCAATTTCAGTTGTATCATCTGGCTCGGGTAGATTCTATATAATTACAAAAGGGGCTTTCTAATGCGTATTAAAATGATCTGCAAACAAGGGAAAATAGAAAACTGGTTAAACGTAAGCTGTTAGAATGCCACGCGTCATACACTTTCCATAGACTAGGTAACAAACAATAAAATGTCGAGTGTAAAATAGAAAATTTTTGTGATTCTGGAAGTAGGCACAATATAGTTAAAGAACTCACTGATTTGTTTTGTCAGTAAGTAGGAAATAATTTAAAGTTTTTACTAATACAGAATGCCTCGGAATGAGTCTGTACGCTATTTTTTGTTATTTGATATTGAAAATACGGTTTTGAAAATTCCAACTGTTCAGCAAGTAGAATATCTATTTTACGCATAACAGAAGAGTAAAAAAATTAAAAATAGATCATTCCGAAAATTAGCTGCAATCGCAAAATTAGATAGTACTACGCTGTTTTCAAAATAGGATTCAGTAACGCACACATTTCGTTTTAAGAAAGAACTATTTATACAGCTTATCCTTTTGTCAGAAGGTGTAATTGCCATGTTAAAGAAAATTGTGGGGACATTTCTAATAATGGAGCGGGAATTGATCCCAAAATATAATTCTTTTACTAGTAAATATAAAAATTATCACAGGCGAATGTTTCAGATATTATAAAGCTTCAATTCGTGAAAACATTTAGGCGAGACTTTCAGTAGAACTTGTTAAAGTCGGTTGCACCATCTCTTGTTGGATCCAGTGTAAAATCAAGAGATTGTCAACTTGCGGAAATATTTTCAGAAACACATTTTTTTTCCCCAGAAAATAAGAAAATGGAACTAGAGCTTCTTCTCCAATATTAAATCATTTCCCAAAGCACGTTTTCTGTTACTTCTCTTTCTCCTGTATCACCTCATAAATATACGGAAGAAACCGTGCAGGTGCATTAAAATGTTAAGTCTTACAAAGTTGGCAGGCGAAATTTTAATACGATTACCGTTTACTCTCGCTACAACGCGACCTATCTTACGCAATTGTGTCACGAGTAAAGTATCCCATATCTAACGCGGATTTCTCGACCGCAACACCAGATTTTTCGACAACACTAAGAAACTCAAACAGAAGTGCTGAGTGTGAGGGGGTGGGTAAGTATCCTCTTTGATTTGATGCTGTAAAAACGAGCCAATCAGCGGACGGTATTTCATCTCTTGTAGTGTCACTGGAGGCGGAAGCGCCCAAACCGCCAACCCGCGCCTAAACCTCGCTTTATGTATTACTTTATGGTGGAAATGGTAATACATAGTTATGGAATGATTTAAGACTGCCTGAGGGGTATTTATAAGTGTTCAAAAAAAGTGTGTGTATTTCAAGAAGTTGTATATACCCTACCCTACTAGCAATTTCGCTCGGGCAACCACCGGCCACGTAGCCAGCCGATGATGGCCCGAGCAAAATTGCTAGTATGGTAGATGCACTAAAAGGCGTTCAGAGCACGTCTTTCGGATTAGTTGTGCTACTAGGCAGGGGCGTAGCCAAAGGGGGGGTTAGGGGGGTCATAACCCCCCATGAGGAATTTTTTGCCATAAAAAATGTATATTCTTCACTACATTATCACACACACGTATACATATATATGAGTTGTAGTAGTCGTAACCCCCCCCCCCCCATGAAAAATTTCTGGCTACGCATCTGCTTTCTTTGACTGTGCATCGGAGGTTGATTAAAAAACAACCCTCGTACAAAATTTATAGTTTAAATAACGAAAATAGTATAATATTATTTCTTTTCGCTGTGTCATTCCCAGCTTAAACCAAGCGGGCTGTTCAATAGATGAGAATTGTATTTAAAGTTTTTATCGAAAAATTCATTCACAAACAATTGTAGTTTCAAATCATATTACTTTCGTGGCACTCTTAGTTTCAAAGCCTATCCACCGCGACAAGGTGGTGCCACATCGGATAGGGATCGGTTTTTAATTGTCCCGAGGCCAAAAACCGTATAAAAAGCAAGTATATTTTCGGTTTTTAATTGTCCTGAGCCAAAAACCGCGTAAAAAGCAGATATTTGTTCGGTTTTTAATTGTGAGCCAAAAACCGTATAAAAAGCATTATTTTTTGACGCTTTAAATTTTAAAGCAACAAAAAATGCGAGCCAAACGTCTCCTAGACTTTTTGCTCCTGGCCTGCTGTTCGTTGCTGAAAACCATTAACGGCGCTACGCTGAAAAGGCAGTCATCCAAAAACCTTTCCATCAGATCGGGTGGATACTGTGGAGAGGATTCGGGTGCTGCCACAGACAGCGGAGCAGCCGTAGCGTACGAACCGAGCGAGGAGTTGGCGTCCGCAAATTCCTCGTCATCAGAATCCGGCTCACTCTGTGGGACAGCCAGACCCGGATCTGACGCAACGGAAATACTTTCGCCACGCCTCGCATACAAAAAAGCGGCCAAGAAGAAAGCCGAAAATGCTACAGCACTGCCATCAAATATAATTTCTGATAGCAGCACCAAAACGAACGGTACAAAAAACATTTTGCACCAAAATAATCAAACCACTTAGTTCAAATGCTTAAAAAGTATGGTAAATACAGTTTCAAGCACCGAAATAAAGCAGTTATAGAAGAAATCCAAGCATCTATTCCAAGAGCTTAGATAGAAATGATTTGTGTTGCTGATTGTTGCAAATATTTCTCATTGACAACAATATACGTCCCCAATTTTAGCTTCGAAACTGTAACTTGGTATTGTTTACAACAATGTATTAAAGTTCCAAATACTATTTTACTGGATTCATTGTTCATAGAAATTTTTGCGTCATATTGCGATGCGTTGTTTCAGCCGCAAAACTTTTTGTTTACACATGCTTTGGGGGGATACTTCTCTATGCACTGGTCATTTGTCTGCCCCAGAGATCAGAGTGATCTCGCAAACTAGAGTATCACCGAGTCCCGCATCAGTTGACGTTCTTTAGAGAATCAAATTAATAGTAGAGGGCGGTTATAGTTAAATTTCCCCTACAAACAGCATTCTGCAACTGTAACCGGTGAGCAGATTGCTACCCAATTTGGCATATGGAAGCATGAGATGCACTCAAGGGAATTTTTCAGGACGTTTAGCTAAAAAAAAAAAAAAAAAAAAAAAAAAAGTCTACTAGATGGCACTTTTCATGTTGAAATCAGCTCAAATATTACCCAAAGGAGTGAATGAATGCCCAAAGACTATTGAATAAATGTTAAAGTATTCGACTACGTTGACAAAGCTAATTTTGGCGAAAATTCACATTTTCATTTTACTGTCTCAAAGTACCATACACAGATATTCTAAAATGGCCTTTATTTTAATTCTATATGTTTGTAGAAATCTAGTTATGGTCATTTAAATAGTAAGAGACAGTTGACAAAATTTGGTTGATTCCTAGATTACGGTGCTTCTTAGCCAACGAGGCGATAAAAAGTTTAATGTGGTAACCTTGGAGACTTTTATTTGTTTTCTGAGACAAGACGGGAAAACGCGCCAAATTAGCAATTTTTGAAAACGCGCCAAGAAGCATCGTAAAGTAGGAATTAACCCAAAATTTTAAATGTTTTTATTAAAAAACGAAATTTTTTCGCAGTTAACTGCACGAAAAACATGATTTCTCAAGAACTAATGAACTATAAATGATTTAACTTAGCATACATATTTCTTGGACCTGTGTGAGAGTAATATAACACAGGTTTTGATGTAGATCTATTTTATTATGTTTTACAGCTTTTTTATTCCAGAAAATAGAGTGAATTTTGAAAAAAATGCTTATTCACTGTACTAAACTAATCATACATCCGAAAGTTTTGTAAGTACGACTTAACCTGCGGTCTGTTCCATTACCAACAGTTAGATGAGTACACATGCAAAGCCGCAGTTGATTATATTGAAAAGCATTTTGTGAAGATCGTTTTTCCCAACGATGACATTTTCATTAAATTTTTTAATAAATTACATTTTTTAAAAATAAATATAAATATGAGTTCTTAAGTTTTTACTTTGAAACACACCCAAAAACATATTCAGAATGTTACATATTAGTTATTTTAAGAAAATCGTCTCCGAACATAGTTGGATACCTTAAAATCAGGGGTGTAGCCAAGGGGGGGGGTCAGGGCGGTCATAACTCCCCCCATGAGGAATTTTTTGCCATACAAAATGTATATTCTTCACTACATTATCACACTCACGCATACATATATATGAGTTGTAGTGGTCGTAACCCCCCCCATGAAAAATTTCTGGCTACGCCCCTGCTGCTAGGGTATAACTTATTTCACAAAGCGAAATTTTCACTTACGCAAGGGGTCTTAGAACGTATCCCTTGCGTAAGTTAAGTATTTGCGTATTGTTGATTTAACAAATTTTCCATTCTTCTATAAAAAATGATTCAACAAAATTATTTCTTTTAAAGCAGTGACAACGGATTTTTCTTGAACAAAAATTTCGACAAAACGTTTACGCCCCGTGAACACATTTCCCACGCTGTTAAGTTTCAATCCCCAGCAGACGATTCACGGAAACTTTCAACCCAACTTGTTTACGTCCTTTACACAATTCTCTTAATGGGTCGAGTGCAATCAGAAGGTTGAACTTGCGAAAAGATTTTCAGAAACAGAACTTTTTCCTCCCAGAAAGAAAGAAGAAAAAAACGTAAATAAAGCTCCTTTATTATATATCATTTCTGCAAGAGTTTGGCTCTCTTCCTTACCCATTCTCTCGATGACCCCGTAAATATCCGGAAGAAACCGGAAGGGTAAATATATTTCTTTCCCCAGACTTCAGCCGAATAAATCCGTCTTTCTGCACAGTGGCGTAAACTGCATGAAGAGTTCCTTTCTGTTTTGTTAATATATACGAGTGTTTTCCTTTCTTATTAACACGTGTACGCATATGAATTCATTGCTGATGATTTTCTATAATTTAACGTCGTGTCATGTGATAGGTCATATTCGTATTTTTTATATAAAACAATCCTTAATCATATTAACCCTTTAACCCTTTGAAACGCAACACCATTTCCCAATGCCGAAAAAAGGGCAGCTGTTGCCATCGTTCGATTTAACTACCAGCAAGATGGCGGCAGATCGAATCGTTCATCGCGTGGCACAAATCTAAAGACCATTTTTTGACACAGGTCATCGAACAGGCCAATCGAACACAGGTGGCTGTGCGCGCACAGCCTTCTGTGTTCGATCGACCGCTATTTGCTAGTAGTTAAATCGAGCGATGGCAATAGCTGCCCTTTTTTCGGCATTGTGTAGTCTATCCAGCTGTTCTTCTATATCAAGAGATAGCAGATTCCAGTGCTGTTAAAAATAATCCTGACACTTTTACAAATAATCGAAAATTTTTACGGGAAATTATGTGCTAAAAAGTAAAAGATTCTCGCATAACTATGTCACCCTCACAAGTATTTCTATTGAAATCTAATTTATTTTTCGTGACTGACAACAGTCAAGACGTCATACTTTTGAGTACTCAAGGTGAGGACAAAACCATGATATTTTGGCTGTTTTGATTCACGAAGAATACATCTAGATAGACTGTCCAATATCGAAAAGGAGCGGCCATTGCCATCGCACGATTTAAGTACCAGTAAGACAGCAGTCGATCGAATCTCCCAGTGCATGCATGTGTCTCTTTTTTAGAACCGCACAGCCTGTTCTAACTCCGCACAGCAGACTGTGTCAAAAATGTTCTAAAGCTCTGTGGCATGCCCTGGGCGATTCGAGACCGCCGTCGTGCTGGTAGTTAAATCGTGCGATGGCAACGGTTGCACTTTTTCGACGTTGGGAAATAGTTGCATATCAAAGACTTAAGATATGAGCCAAGCCTCGGGGTTTCAATTGCAAATTCATTGCAAATTCATCGAAATTCTTTGCGAACTTTGAAATATTAGCAAATTTAAGTGAAATTTCGGTAAAGGTAATTGCATTTACGCTACATCAAATGTCAATAATTCTGGTAAATATATTTTAGTAATATTTATGTGGAGTAAATAACTAGCATATTTATCTGTGTTACGAAGCAAAAGATTTGCAAATATTCTATATCCTATGGAAATATTTCAATTATTATATGAGAACTCAGTATTTTTTCGAAAGAATAGCTTGACAAAAATACTTATAAAATCATTGAATAAAGACAGAAATATTATATTCTGCTTCATAAAACAGCAAGTAACCATCCAATTACCCTGGTAAAATTTCAAGTCACTGGCTTGAACACGTTATGAGATGTACCAATTATCGGAGAGAAAATTTACGAAAAACGCAATTTAGCAAAAAATGCATCGAAATATTTTAATACTGCAAAAATGCTAATTCTTCTGGTTCATTATTTCTTCCATAACTTACTTTCCATCGATCGTAGGAACAAAAGTAAAATGGTTTTGGAATCCTAATCATGAGTGGCCTACAAAAAAAGATTTAAAAAAATCAAAATTTTTCTCAAAACAAGGATTTTTCGGGCAGCCTCATACCTTGGAAATCAATGGAATACTTAAGATTTAAGTTTGGTTGTGGCGAAAGAAAAAGCGTAATTTGTTGAAATAAATAAGTTTTACTCATTTTTAATGAATATGCATTAAAACTTAACAAACGGGAGTCGCTAAATCTATTTTTAATTATACGAGATAGTATTTATTAACCTTTCCACTTTGAGCTTACTTTATTTTCTGACATTCCAAAAATAATTTAGTTAGAAGTTTTTGTCCTGCTTATGAAAATATAATACAAAAGTAATTAGTCTTTTCATGGCGTTAATTGTTACCGTATTCAATCTAAATAAAAATAAATTAATTTTTTTAATGCTGAAGGATTTTAAACCTGTAATACTTCCTGAATTTTTACTATTTTCAAATTTTTACTTTTTTACATACATGAAAACAGTATCTGCAATATCTGTAATAATACGCGCAATACAAAATGTGTACTGGCATGTCGTATGTATAAACTGGTGACGATTGGTTGTGCAGCAAAGTTTCTGGCACTTTCATGTAACGTTCATAAGAATTCTAGTGCCCCTCAGCTACCCATCATTTTCAAGGAAAGCTCCTGGATTTTTTATAGTGCAACTCACACTGAGGTCGCATTGCGATGTCACTGCATTGTATTTATCGAGGTAAAACACTGCATCGCTAACGCACTGTGTAGTATTCATACGGTTAATTTACATGAAAAAGAAATATAGGTAGAAAAAAATTGCAAATTTAAATAATACATTCTAAATAAACCATTTTTAATGGAAAAGTATTCATTTGTTTTTTATTGTAAATATGGAAGGAAATGCTTGCAGTACAGTTTGTATGATACGTAAATGGTTTAAGATAGTATCAAAGAGGGAAAGAAATGTTAAAAAGACAACTTTCATAAATACCAAAGATTTCTGAAGAAATAAATTTAAGTGGGTAGTTTGTTCACTGATTTCTTAAATCTTTATTTTGTAACAACCGTAAAATGACGTCAAAGCAACGTCATCCTTTTTAGTTAAAATTCATCCAACTAACTCCATGGCGCGGGCTCGCGATTTTCATTTATCCAGTAGTTCGCCTATTGTTGATGTTCTAAAGGTTTTTTAGTGTGAAAGATGTTGTTACAACCGTAAAATGACGTCAAAGCAACGTCATCCTTTTTAGTTAAAATTCATCCAAACTCCATGGCGCGGGCTCGCGATTTTCATTTATCCAGAAGTTCGCCTATTGTTGGTGTTCTAAAGTTTTTTTTAGTGTGAAAGAAGTTTGCAAGAAAATATTGTAAGATGATTTTGTAATGGCTGTGAATAATAAAATGATGTTTACAGCTATAATTTTTCATATTGTTTTTCAAAAAGGTAATAAAAAACAAGTGGTACGATGTCTGTTGTCATAAAGCGTTTTTCTCAAGACACAAAGACAAATTTTGCTTGGGCAATGTAAGGGAATAGGGTGCTTAATTTTTAATTGTTGAAAGTCACAAATTGATGTATGGCACGTTATTAAGTGAAAAAATGTTATGGATTTTAGCTTAATAGTTTTACTGATTTAACCAAATTTTGATTGAAATTACCGATGAATATGCGAAATATGTTGAAAATCGAAGAAAATTACTCGCTTTCAGCAATTCTGGGAAGGGCGTATATGTAGCTCTATGCGACACATACAGTGACGCGAGCTGTCCACTCCTGGCAAATAAATAAATAAATATCGCCAAGCTGTGTTCAATTTGAAATATTTGTTTCTGACACTTAATTTGGCAATATTTCGCCAAAAGCCGACAGTCTTGAGACAGTTTTAGAGATATTTTGGGGATAAACCAATATAGTAAGAAATACGAAATTATTTTTAACTCCAAATTTGGCGGTATTTAGGCAAAATTCTCCAAGGTCGATGACAAATGGCGAGATTTTAGACTAGGACCAAATAATGACTCACTGCAGATGTAATATATTAAAAATGTCCATAGACATTAATGTACTGAAACTCTTTTACGTGGTCCAGTAAATAGATAGCAGTAGACTGGAACCAAAAATCGATGTGCACAACTAGATGTTACAACAATCTTATATATGAAATTTCAACATTCTACGAATAATAGTTTTTGAGATATGAGAGTCCACGGTCGGTCTATTACCTGACTATATGGTAGGACGGTATTGTGTTTGAAATGGATCAATGTCTCTAAAACTGCCATTGCCCGTAATGTATTGAAATGTTTTTGAGTGTTCCTGTAAAAGAAGTAAAAGTGATAAAGACGCTATATTTCTTTTTTGACAGCTGGCTGTGCGCGCACAGCCAGCTGTCAAAAAAGGGTCTCTAGATCTGTGGCAGGTGATGAACGTTTCGATCGTCCGCCATCTTGCTGGTAGTTAAGTCGAGCGATGGCAACGGCTGCCCTTTTTTCAGCATTGGGAAAGGGTTGCGCCTCAAAGGGTTAACAACATACATCACTTCTTAGTCGTTTGAAATAGCCTAATATCTCTAAAATACGTTGAAATGAGAAATGAACTTCTGCCTCGTAATGTATTTAAAATCTTTTGGGTGGCCCTGTACATAAACTATCTGGTCGATTGGGACCAAAAGGGGAGATGCACAACTAGATGTTACAAGAATCCTAAATATAAATTTTCTTCGTCAAAATCTGGCTATCGAAATTTTTCACGATCATATTACTTCCTTATTCTTCGTACAAAGAACTAAAAATATTAAAAAAACATCTTTCCCTTGTATCAATTTCTTTTAGCGAATAGAAAATGATAATACTTTTTCAGTCTATCCACGTTTCGCTACATATGCGTTTAACTATTCGTGTAAATAACGGACATGGTTTAGATAAAAACTAAATTCCTCTAATATTAAACAGATTCAGTTTTTAATATAGACTAATTATTGGTGTTATGTTTATATGTACTCTACATAGACACAGACAATAATAGAACAGCATCATTATCATTTACTCAAAGTTATCTCATATATATACCTCTTGACTTTTATATAAAAGGCCATTGAGACATAGTATCTAACAAGAATTCAATTTTCGCAGTAGATTGGTTTATTAACCTTTTAACGTCGCGTCGTGTTCTCGCAAAAACAGACAGTTTAATCGAATTTTCTAACTCTCCTGTCTTTAACCTACGAACTTTTATTGTTCTGCAGGGGAAAGTTTAATTTTTGCCTCGGATGTATCGATTTATAAAAATCTTATGAAAGCAATTATTGTCTATAAATACCATTAGTTTTTACGTTAAGTTATATACATAAATATTGATACTTTAGCGAATAATTCAATGATAAATTTATGTATTTGTTGCACTAATTATTTACCACTATTGAATTTGCTTGTTTGTTGCAGCCTCCTTTAACATTAGAGAGTAGGAAATCTATTAGGTCTAAAATTAAACATATTAAAACTATACTGAAAGTTATGTTCTTATCCAAAAGTTTTCAAAAGTTGCCTGAAAGACGTGAAATAGAAAAATGGTACTCATGAATGTTATGTGATCAAATCAGGAAATGTTCTGTCAAAAAAAAAAAAAAAAAAAAAAAAAAAAATTC
This sequence comes from Cheiracanthium punctorium, assembly GCA_038373885.1. Lineage (NCBI taxonomy): Eukaryota > Metazoa > Arthropoda > Arachnida > Araneae > Cheiracanthiidae > Cheiracanthium > Cheiracanthium punctorium. The sequence goes on from JAWZYV010013280.1 coordinate 71,074, forward strand.
TTATCTGTTAAAATATGGAATTTTCTAATAAAAACAAAAAAGTATAACAACGAATGAAAATTCCCAAGTTATAAATTCAAAATTTAAAATCATGTTCATCCTACATTTTATGCATCGAAAAAAAAAAAACTAGTAACATTTAGAAATAACAAAATAATTGAAGGATGTAGATGTTATTAACAAATATGGCATATTGGCACAAGGCGCGGACCGACGGTAAGAAGCGCCCCCTGCAAACGTAAAATAGACGCCCCTTTTATACTCCAGGTCAAATTTATAGCAGTTTTTGGGTTCGAAAATGGCTCTTCTTCGAAGATAGGACCCCGATGCAATGCTTACCTTGCTTACCGTTCCGGGCTGTCCCTAACTGGCACATTTTGTGTGTGTATGTGTGTATGATATGTTTGTTCCCATAAAAACTACTTACATACAGTCCTAAAAATGCAATAATTCTGGTAAAACTGGAACTGAAATTTAAATATGGAAAATATTAGTTTAGGAAAAGTAAGAATGTTATATTTGCATCTACCTCCTTCAATTTAGCGAGACAGCCAATGACGAAGAAGCGATGCTAGCAGGGCCCTTGTTAAAGATGGGGTAGGAGGGGATTCTCCTCCCTTCCCTAACACTCGCAAAATTCTATTAAACTTGGCAAAATTAGATACCTAGTTGGGAAACTTCGTTATAAAAATTTAGCGAAAACTATAATTTACTTTCTATTTCTGGTACATGGCAAAATTACACAAACCCAGTTGGCAAAGGTGGTAATTTAGTTGATAAAAAATAAGTAAGTTGGTAAAAACCGATATTTTACTTGGCAGTTTATCGACATCTCTTTGTATAGCATTTTCTCGAGAAATATTGGTCCTAGGCCTTCGGTAACTTCACTGTTGGGGACTTAATTTTCGCGACATGTTGGTCATTTGGCGCGTTTTTTTGCAATGGGGCTTATAAAGTTAGTTTCTCTGCATTAACATGCATAATAGCCTAATTTTACTCTTCTATTACGCAATTATAATCGAGTCTGTTCTAATAAATTCCGCGGATGGTTCTCTCTGGAAACTTCTACGGTGTTTGTCGTAACCTATAAAAGCAGCTCGTTGCCCAGCTCAGTTCCAGTCTTGCTTTTGCTTCCTTCAAGAGCAGATGGCCGTGAAAGCTCAAAGCTTTGTATTGACGCTATAGAAGTGGTGTTTCCGCTTGGCTTTTTGAAGCTTTGTTCTTACGTGCTGGGTGTAAATTCTTCATTGCTGAGTCTTGGGGGGACTGTTTACGAAATCCCTCGTATATTTCCCGTGAATTTTTTCCTGTGGAAGTGTTTTATTTTATGTGAGAAATACAGCATTTGTGAAAACTTCTGTACTAAGCGGACTATTAAAAGCACATTACTGTCTCATTGTGCTTGTGAATTTTGTACACGCGATTGTTCCACGAAGTTCTAGAAATAATAAATTTAGTGTTCCATCCTGATAAGTGGACTTTTTACTAGAAATTTTTACACCTACTGGACTTTTAGAACGACGAACCCAGGCATTAGCAGAGTGTTTCTGCAATTTTATGTATGTAAACAAAAATGTTGTGCAGAAATCTATCTATCTTTACATATAATAAAAGATAGCGTCTGTCTGTGCGTTTGTCTGTCGTTCACGTTGCGGACTAACTATCCGACCAAATAGAACCAAACTCTGCAGGGGGGGGGGAGGTTCCCAAGCATCCCGGAGTTCGCACTTCGGGCACAGTTTTTTAACTTTTGAATTAGTTTTTGAATTATTTTATATTTTATGTTATTTTCGACCGTTTTCTGTCTTTGCCCTCCGAAAAAGAAGGCCTTCCGATCATCCAAAAGAAAAAATAATTACACGATGGGAAAGAGGAAAGAGTTTTCTTTCTAAAGAGACCTTCATTTTTGAATTAGCTGCATTTCCCGATTTTTGAGAAATAAAAATCGACAACCCTTTTCTCCGGCAAATTCGGGTAAATTTCAGAACGTGGAGCCTATCTCAGCTCGCATCTAAAAAGCTATGAAATATTTCGTCTAAAAAAAAAGTATACTGTTACGGACAAACTGCTCGGCTTTCGTTTAAAAAAAATCAAGCGTCTAGGATAATTTTTTGATCAGCTAAAAAATTAATTAGTAAAACCCGAACGAAAATAGTTTGTAACTACCGAAGACAGAAGAAGGGATTTTCCGACTAGCACCACGTGACACCAAAATGAAGAACCAGAGAGGGAATAATTCTTTTCTCCGGAGAGTGTGTGGGTGGAGGTCCAAAAAAAAAAAAAAAAAAAAAAAAACACCCTTCTGTTTTTTTTTTTTTTTGTATTTTTTTAATCACTTTCCCAGAATTCTTTCACGGCTGTGGAGCCCACAGGAGACTCGGGGGTCTTCTAATTGAGGAAATTCTTTGTGGTTTAGGAGCAGTACAGGGGGGCAGAGCCGCCCCCTCATTGGAGTATTTGCTTACATTATTAAATTTATTTTACTAGAAAGAGAAACGGGATGTTGAGGGAGAGGAGAGACCCCCCTTCGGTCGCAAAGCGGCCCGTGTGCCGTAGGTTGCTCATTTTGGTCGCGAAGCGGCCGTTGGCGGACCAGATAGTTGCCGAAGACGGCTGCTCACCGTAGAGTGTTAACCCTTTGAGGCGCAACCCTTTCCCAATGCAGAAAAAAGGGCAGCCGTTGCCATCGCTCGACTTAACTACCAGCAAGATGGCGGACGATCGAAAAGTTCATCGCGTGCCACAGATCTATAGACCCTTTATCGACGACCGGTACAGCCAGCTGTCGTCAAAAAGGGGTCTCTAGATCTGTGGTACGCGATGAACGTTTCGATTGTCCGCCATCTTGCTGGTAGTTAAGTCGAGCGATGGCAACGGCTGCCCTTTTTTCTGCATTGGGCAATCGATCCAGCTGTTTTCGCATTCTTCCCTTTTCCAGCAGATGCCAGTGCGGTTAAAAATAGTCGTGACCATTTTCTGACCGGAAATGACGTGCTAAAAAGTAAAGGATTCTCGGGGAGCTAGGTCACCCGCAACTATTTTGATATAAATCCAATCTATTATTCGTGGCTGGCAACAGCCAAAATATCAGAGTTTGGTGATCCCAGAGCGGGACCACTGCGCGCTAAAGGGTTAAAAAGATCCATAGGTCGCATAGACCGGTCGCAAAGCGGCCCGGGAGCCGTAAGTTGCACATTTCGGTCTCGGAGCAGCCCGTTGGCAGACCGAATGGTCACCGAAGGTGGCTGCTAACTGTAATTTTGAATTTGGCTGCGAAGCTGCTGTCGATGGCCAAAACTGGTCGCCAAAAGCGGCTAGTAAGTAAATAAATATTCCAGAATTAATGCACATAACAGGAAGTATTTTATAGCCGATGTTATTGATATAATTTAGCTCCTTCTTTTAAATCAAATCCAAAAATTTTATTTCAGGTACATTTTACCTTAAAAAAAAAACGCCTGCGATCCTCGATGAATACTGTACTTCAAGCGTTTTTAGAGCTCATGAATAAAAACATCTCTGGTATTTTATATTACTCTCACGTCGTTTATTCTATAATAGAGTTTTGAGGAGAGAAAATTCGATTTGACGTTAAGTTGCATGAATTCAAGAATACGGTAGTGACAAAAAATATCCTATATTCGATATATGTGTTACACTAAAGAAAAAAATTATAGTGCAAGTCACGTCGTTGGCATTCCCTAGGATACATAAGAATGTGAAGAAATTGCATGATCACTTCCGGTTTCTTTTAATCGACGGATTTTGCGAAATCTAAATTTAGAATACAGGAATATTTAATTCTAAAGACTGATTATGTATATTGACATAAAAGTTTCGTCGCCTAAAACATTTAAAACTAGAACGATCTTAAGGGATGTTTGTGTTTCTAATTGAAGCTATAACAAAAAGAAAAGCATTGTTTATGTTCGAAAAGAGCTTTGCTGTTGTGTGTATAGTGGATTTTGTTAATATAAACAATAACAGACAGCAATTCTATGTTAAACATAATCCAAGTGTTAAAAACTGAGTGATGAAAAAAAATTTATATTATATTTCAACTCGTGTAAAATAAATAAATGAATGAAAATAAATAAATGTTTATGTATTTTTTTTCTGTCGAAACGATGGAGGGATTATTTAACTGGGGATTACTTATTGTTGCTTTTAATGAAAAATACACAAAGTATCAACTACCCTTTGCAGGGTGCTTTAGTCCATATTATCGTAAGAAATGAAGCTATTTAGAATTGAAAAGAAACAGTTTCTTTTTTGATACTAGGTAAATTTCGTTACAGACTTCACATCACGCATCAGTATCACGTAATATTTAATTAATGTTGTCACATTTTTGTCTGCTGTTAAAGAAATCCCAGTAAGTTCACTTCTGTACTCTAACGATGTAATACAGTGAAACCCCGATCTATCGTTTCAGCCTTCATCGTTTTCCCGTATTGATCGTTTTATTTCTAGGGTCCCTGCACCAATTTTATTTGAATAATATTAAAGAAACCCGCATGTGTCGTTCGCAGGAGCATTCAAAAGAACTCCAATACATTACAGCCTACAGCAGTTTGGCGACGTTAGTTCATTTCAAGCACAATACATGAACGAATATATTTGCTTATTGTTCATTTAAAGTACTTTTACATGGTCTCTCATAAATTACATTATTAGTGATATACAGCTATTTTGAAGTTATCGCCAAAATCTTGCCAAGTCTGCTGTAAGAAAGATTCCTGCGTCGGAAAGTATTTTACCGTCGATGTATTTGGCCTGATTTATCTTTCCAGTTCGGTTTTAATTTGATCTCATTTAAATATGCATTCAGAGATCAGCAGAGTGTTTTCTAAATCACAGACGTAGAGTTACAATACAACTGGCATTCTGTAAATGTAAAGGGTGTAGCAAAAAGGTGGTATAATAACACACTTTAGTTCTTTATCTATTAGGGATAGGTGGACAATGCAAATTTAAAAAATAAATGTTCCAAGTAAGGTAGGAAAGAACAATTCTGTAAGAAAAAAATTCATCTTGTTAATTTTTCAAAAATGTACAATTGTTAAATTAATATACGACACCTGTACAAAAAAACAAAAATCTCAATTAATAAAATGTTCTCCCCCAAGTATAAATTTTCCGTTTTTATCTTAAAATGTTACAGAGATATATTTAAACAAAGAGGGTCAGGGACTATTCATGAATTTCAATAAAAAAAAGTTTAATGCTACAGTAAAAAAAAATAAATAAATAAATAAATAAAATAAATTTATGCACTACCACTGAATCGCAATCCTGCGATGTGATTTATCACCGTCAAGTGCTGTTGAAAAGCGGTTTAAGTCAACATATATTTATCTTCATATCACTGAGACGTGTCATGATAAAAGGCTGAAATTTTGTCCGTCACCTCATTAGTGTGTGGAGCTCATTTTATATGTTGGGTTATTTTTGTGAACTGGGGACGGGGGGGGGGGTGTATACAAATTAAAAAATACTTTTTGAAAATTAGCGAGAGGAAATTTTTGTTTGCGTAGTCAATTTTCCTACCTTATTTGAACATATTTTCACTTTAGATTTCCCATACTTATCTCTAATATAGATAAGGAATTTAGGCGTGTTGCTATATTTTTGGGACACCCTGTACATATTAGAAAAATGTTTACGTTTTATATTCAAATATGCCATTTTACAAACGGGAGCTTCATTGAAAAGTGTTTTTTCCAAAGTGTCTACTCGATCAAAATCCTCTAGATACAGAAAGCCTTACAACTGAAGATTTGACGCAATCACTAGATCTTATATGGTGTCAAAACAGTTTTATTTTCATAAAGCATATCTATTTTAAATTTGTGGTGAATTTTCTCATTCATAAAACTTTTTAAAGATTTAAGATAGAGAAATTAATTTTACGACGAAAGACACTTTTTGACCAGCACTAATTGTATAATATGATACAGAAGTAGATCACAATGAATTATTTTGTATCAGAAAGGTATTTTAATTTTTATAAGATATTTTCTAGTATTTGAAGCATCCACCGGTAATTTTAACCCTTTGAGGCGCAACCCTTTCTCAATGCTGAAAAAAGGGCAGCGTCAACGGCTGCCCTTTTTTCAGCTGGCTGTGCGCGGGCACAGCCAGCTGCGTCAAAAAAGGGTCTCTAGATATGTGGCACGCGATGAACGTTTCGATCGTCCGCCATCTTGCGGGTAGTTAAGTCGAGAGATGGCAACGGCTGCCCTTTTTTCAACATTGGGCAATCTATCCAGCTGTTCTCGCATTCTTCCATATTTCAGCAGATGTCAGGGCTGTTAAAAATAATCGAGACCATTTTTTATGGGAAATGACGTGCTAAAAAGTAAAGGATTCTCGTGGAGCTATGTAACCGGAACTATTTTTATAGAAATCCAATCTATTCTTCGTGACTGGCAACAGTCAAAACGTCAGAGTTTGGTGTTCCCAGAGCGGGAACACTGTGCGTTAAAGGGTTAAATAGTTTTATTTTTTGAAGATACAACTATGATAACGCCATTTAAGAAGATTTGGTGATGACGTCAATGTCTTAGTCGTAAGGCCTTCTATATCTAGAAGGTGTTGACTCGATAGGGTACATTTTTCTACTCCAGCAAAACCTTTATTATTACTCTACCTGATCTGAGAGAAAACCTAACTGTTGTTTACTTTTGATCAAGAGCAATGTAAGATAATATGATAAATATATGATGAAAGCAATTCTTCAGTGGATGATAGTATTATTTTTCGCTATTTTTTTTGTCTAGAAGCGTATTGATTGATGTAAGAGAACTGACTATTGTACGAATTCAGACAAAAAGTAACAGAATAGTTATTAAGAGAAAATTTACTTTTATTCGTATCAAATAATTAAACAAATAATTATTCGAACTATGATTTACGTGTGTTGGGAATTTCAGAATTTTGGTAAAAAGGAACGACACAATACTCACAAAAAAGTGAAAAAAGAAAAACCTTCAAGGCGCTTTTTGTTTCTAATCGAAGTAAATGAACAGTTTTTTTTTTTAAATCTGTCAATTATTCTGTACTATACAGGGTATCCCAAGAAGGCAGTAACACGCTTTAATTTTTTATCTATTGGAAATAAGGAAGCCATGTAAAGTGGAAAAAAGTTCAAAAATAAGATCAGAAATACGACTAACGTTAAGATACCTCTCGTTAATTGTGTGTGTGTGATTATGGCAACGCTACGCTTGGGCGATCTGTCACGGATGGGGGGGGGTAGCCTTGGTAGAAAGGCTTTCTAAGGGGTTCTAACTCGTATTCACGTTACATCTGGAGAAAACCTACCAAAACTCCAGATCGTTAAATCGACAGCCGCGTGAAGGAACCCGAATCCGGGACCTTCACACTTTGGCCGTCTACCATTTTCAGTGACATAACCACTGTGCCATGGTGAGGCACCTCTCGTTAATTAAAAAAAAAATTTACTTTTCATATTTGTATACGACCTCCGTGTAAAAAAAATCTCAAATAGTAAATTGTGCCACATAGACTTATGAGGTGAAGCACAAAATTTCAGGTTTTCATGATAAAACGATATCTTAAAACAAAGATGATCGATAGATATCTTAAAACAAAGATGATCGAGGGATACACATGATTTTGAATGTGAACACTTATTGCTAGAGCGTAAAAAAATTATTTCCTTTGTAATTTCTGTACGACCTCTAAAATGCCATGATTCGACGCGATTTTTTTCTTTCGAGAGCCATTGAAAAATAGTTAAGTCAGCATAATCTTCATATCTCTGACACATTTTAGAACATAAATCGCAAATTCGCAAATTTCGTACGTCACCTCATTAGTGCATGGAGCACATTTTACTAATTCGAAGTTTGTTTTGTTTGAGGGGGTCCTATACCAAATTTAAAAAGTGCGACATTTTGAAAATGAATGAGAGGAAAATTGTCGTCGCGTATTTCTTCCTCCTACCTTATTTTGAACATTTATTTTAATATAATTTGCCCACTTATCGCTAATAGCTAGAGAATCAAAGCAAGTTACCACCTTTCTGGGACATACCATATACTAAACTTTCTCTAATAAGACATCAAAGTAGGTGCGTGGTTCAAAAAATGACGTAAAAGCTGCTTTAACTAAAAAGTTCATTTACAAAATCAGGGAGATACACAAATATAGAAAGGCATTTGGTAAAGATTATTTTTGAACGTAGCCTCCATGAACAGCAAAGCACTTAGTACGATATTCACACTAATCAAAACCGGCTTCGAAAAAATCAGGGCTCTGGTTAGTGAGCCCGTTATCGACAGAGTCCCGAACCTCGACATCGGTTTTGAAATGACGGCCTTCCACGAAGTTTCCCAACTGCCCGAAGAATTGGAAGTCACTGGGTGCAAAATCCGGGCTGTAGAGAGGATTTAGCAATTCGTTCCACCGGGAGCATTGTAGCCAACCACGTGACAACTAGTAGCCATCTAGTGGCATTGGATTGCTGCGATCGTCTTTCGTAGGTAGACTTGGAATTTCATTCGCTCGGGAATAAGTGCGCCGGTGAGAGCTCTTGTTACTTTACCTTTTCAGCCATTTTCATATTAAAATAGAATACGTGAATATATTTTTAATTAGATAAACTACATTAAATGCGTATCCTAACATACAGGTGTCCCATAACTATTAGTACAAAAGGGAAGGCGCCGCATTTAGCAATATTTCTCCATACTACTTTGTAAAATAACCCACATAAAAGGTACTTGTCACACTGTATACATGCGTCTCGATCCAAAAAATTTTGATGTTTGAGACATCGATGTTTCATTTATGGATTACCGATTACAATATCGTATGAATATCCTGAAATCATTGTTATCTTGAGTTCATATCGCACTTTAGTTAATAAGTCTTTATGGTTTTACAAGTTTCATTAAGCATAAAAAAAATTCTGGCTCAAGAGTGTTATTTCCTTGTCATTTCCTAAGTTACAGCAGTTAAATTTCGATAAAATTGTTGAAACAACTGTCTTAACATTAAGAATGAACATTATTTTGTTCATTCTAAATCTTTTAAAATTTGTCCGATTTGTTCTAGCTTGGCATCTTCATACACGTCTAGACAAAAGGATAGAGAAATATAACCCCAGCATCCACTGCTAAAATAAGTCTAATTTTCTACCGGGATAAGTCTATTTTCTACTTCAGCAATCACTTTTTTGCTAAAGTAACACATTTGAGAGAGAATCTAAGCATTGTTTCCTTTTGATCAGGTAGTAATGTAAGATGATAAGATAAATATACACCACACGTATACAATGACAAGTAATTCTGCAGTGGATGCTAGTGTTATTTTTCTGTAGTCTTTTGTCTAGACGTGTATTGATTAACCCTTTGAGGCGCAACCCTTTCCCAATACTGAAAGAAAGGGCAGCCGTTGCCATCGCTCGACTTAACTACCAGCAAGATGGCGGACGATCGAAACGTTCATCGCGTGCCACAGATCTAGAGAACCCTTTTTTTGACGACAGCTGGCTGTGCGCCGCACAGCCAGCTGTCGTCAAAAAAAGGTCACTAGATCTGTGGCACGCGATGAACGTTTCGATCGTCCGCCATCTTGCTGTTAGTTAAGTCGAGCGATGGCAACGGCTGCCCTTTTTTCAGCATTGGGCAATCTATCCAGCTGTTCTCGCATTCTTCCATTTTTCAGCAGATGTCAGTGCTGTTAAAAATAATCGTGACAATTTTTTGACGGGAAATGACGTGCTAAAAGTAAAGGATTCTCGTGGAGCTATGTCACCCGCAACTATTTTTATAGGAATCAAATCTATTCTTCATGACTAGCAACAGTCAAAACGTAAAAGTTTGGTGTTCCCAGAGCGGGAACACTGCGCGTTAAAGGGTTAATGGAAAATCATAAGCTATTACAAATACGAAAAATGTGTTAGAATATGCTATAAGAAAGAAAAAATGCTTTTTGTTTCTTGATCAATTATTGAAGAAACACTTAGTTAAAATGCTTTGCGTGTGTAGGAAATTCTCGTAATCATGCAAAAAAGAAAATAAACCTTCAAGTTATATTTTTGATCCTCAGACAAAAAAATCATAAATAAATAAATATAAAGTACACTTTTTTATTTCGGTAATTGTTCTGTACTGTTGTGAATAGTATCAAAATAACATATTAGAATTCAATACTTTGTTTTGAAGTTGGTAAACTACATTAAATGCGTATGAGAAAAAGAATTAGAGGTGATTTAACAATTTATTTTATCACTACAGTTTTATATATACCTTTTGGCCAATAATCCTTTAGTTTTATATTTTCAAACTTTTAATTAATTTTGATCGTGTATAAAAAAAGTTCTAGTACAAGCATATTATTTTTCATGTCAGATCAGTCAAGTCACGGTGTAACATTAGGCATTTTATTCATTCTGGAACTTTTAAAACATCAATGAAAACTATATATTGTACAAGATAGTAGCACTTTAAAGAAGAGTAATGCCATCATACTATTTTGTGAACTTCTCTAAAACATATTCTTTTGAGGGCAGTTGCTCGGCCACTACTTGTGTATTTTTATTGGGATAACTTATATGTTGCGTGCATTACCGAGGTATCTACCGGAATAAGCTCAATTTTCTACTTCGGCAACCATTTTTATGCTACTCTAACTTGTTTGAGAGAGAGCCTAAGAATTGCTTCATTATTATATATATAATATATATATATATATATATATATATATATATATATATATATACTAGGGTGGTGCGATAAACAATTTTTTTTTTGAAATTTGAAACGTCACCATGTGCAATTGTTGCGATTTTGATAGTAAAATTAAACCCTGAAATTTGGATGAAATTGTTTAATATCTTAGGCCTCCTCAAGATCCACGAATTTCGGAAATTAAAGGAAAAAATGCTTTAAAACTAACTGCTCTTTTCATTAAAGAAAAAAAAAACATTATGAAATGTCACTAGGTTATTTATTTGCACTTTTGAGTACATAAACATTCGTAAAAAGCTAGCCGATGTAAAATTAATTCTTAGGCCTCCCAAATCCCTTAAAGTTTTCCCTTTTTACCCCAAAAATAGCTCGATAAATTGGATAAACAAACTCGTCTACATCCACTTCATTACCAACATGAGCTTGATATTAACAAATTTCACCCTCTCACATACTTTTTGTAAACGCTCTGATTTTCAGCTTGCCTTCTTCTTTAAATTATTACTCCCCCCACCACCACTTCATTCTATCCCAGAAATATCCTGATTTCATTCCTCACGCTCTCAGCTCATTTTGAAACCTAAGTCTCAAATAAAATTATCTGTGTTTTCCAGAAAGTGTGATAAGCGAAGCGTCAGTGATCGTGCTGCAGCTGATCTTGCGTCAGCTTTGCTTCATGATGTATGTGAATATATACAAGAACAGACGAAAGATAACAGTGCACCTGTTATTGATCAGTATAAAATTCGGCGAGAAAGGATAAAGACAGGTCAATCAATTCAAGATGAGGTTATAAATCTGGTCACAAGGGCGGATTAAAGGGGAGGTGGAGGGGCGATCCCCCCCCTCCCGAGAAAAAAGAAATTAATGTAAAAGATGATATTTTACTTTCACAAAATGGATGTATATTCCAATCGTCTAACTGTCCCAACCGACAAACTAACCGCCCCCCCCCCGACAAACTTGCCTTAATCCGCCACTGTCTGGTCACAAGATCCTAGCTTTCTTTTTTGACGGAAGAAGGGATGAAACTCTTACAATTACGAAAATGGATGATAGCAAGTGGCATAAGAGAAAAGTATGGGGGGTGGGGAGCATATTACACTAGCTGAAGAATCCGGTTCTGTTTATTTGGGACATTTTGCACCGAAGAGTGCGAGTTCAAGGTACATTTCCGATGGTATCTTCAGCTTATTAAATGAGAAAGCTTTGGCTTTATCAGATTTAGCCTTTATTGGAAGTGATGGGGAAGTAACTAATACCGGTGTAAATGCACGTGTAATTAGACACCTTGAAGAAAAGCTGAGCTCTCCCGTGCATTGGACAAATATGTCAATTTCATTTTAACAAACTGCCGTATGCCACCTTACAGAAGCAGTCGACGAGAAAACATCAAGAGCAAGCGTATTTAGTGGATTGATTGGTAAGTCCCTGAAGACGTGCACTAACCTTCCTATCCTAAGTTCCAGGAAATTGAATTTTCGTTTGAGTCCGATATTGACTTTCTAGATCTTAGCACGGATCAACGTTATTTGTGGGAAATTTGTAAAGCTGTTTCCTCTGGTTATTGCCCACAAGATGTAGCAAATAGAAAAAAATACTTTCTTATTCTCGCTGGCTATCGTTCGTAAATCGCATTTTGCGTTTGTATTTTGGAACATCTTATCCAACACCACAACTTATTGTATTAGCCACATTCGTAATGAAAGTATACGCGCCAACATGGTTCAGAATCAAGTGTAAAAGTGCCTTTCAGGATGGCCCAAAGAATTTGCAATATTTTATATCTCGATTTCAGTATCTCCCAGATAATTAAAGGGTATACTAAAAAAACGTTGTTCAAAACAACGCGTATTTTGCTCATGCAGAAAATGTACTCGCTGCAATGTTATTCGACGACAGAATATCTGTCCATCAGAATGCCATTAAGCGTATCATAAAGGCCAGAAAATCTTCGGAACAAACAATGAGCATTTGAAAGTTTCAGATTCCAAAGGTGAATTTCGAAAGCAATGACTACACTAACCTTATCCATTCGCAAGAATGTGTTGTGACTGAGCCTCCCATCACAAAGAAATGGACAAATAGTGTGTTACAGGAACTACTGAAGTCGGATAAACATCCAAGTTCTTGCTATAAATTTCTAAAAATATCTTGCCATTCCCAAGCAGTTGAGAGGAAGATTATAATTGTGAGATTCTGCTATGCATGTGTGTGGCCTCCATGCAAGAGTTGGATTCAACCGAGCAAAAACATTCGATAGGAAGCTAATGCCATGTTTTAAAAAAGAAGTCTGATTTCTGAGTGAAATAACCTACTCTTTATATGAGGAGATAAGCCTAGTATCTTCTCTATTTACATATCTTTGCGTACCATTTTCAGTGAAAAACGCTCAACTTCAAGGAATATGGGGGTGCCTAAGAATTAATTTTACATCGGCTAGCTTTTTACAAGTGTTCACATACTCAAAAGTGCAAATTAATAATCTGGTGACATTTCATAGTTTATTATTTTTTAATGAAAAGAGCAGTTGATTTTAAAGCATTTTTCCCTATAATTTCCAAAATTCGTGGCTCTTGAGGAGGCCTAAGATATTAAACAATTTCATCCAAATTTCAGGGTTTATTTTTACTATCAAAATCGCAACTATTGCACATAGTGACGTTTCAAATTTCAAAAAAAAAAATTGTTTTTCGCACCACCCAAATATATACATTGTTCATATATATATATAACTAGCTGAAGTACCCGTTCTTCGCACGGGAATGAATGGACTTTTTGATATTACGATTTGTGGGGATTACTATTTATTGTAATAAAGAGATATAGCAAAATGGATATCGCTTTATATTGTGTTCAATAACCATGCATACCGAATTTCAAGGCAATCGTTTGTACGGTGCAGAAGGCCATGCGGCGTAGCTCAATCTAGTGGAGAGTTTTAACAAAACGGATACGGCGGAAATATTCTTCGCATTCAGATATCGATGAATACGAAATTTCAGGACGATCGGCTGGACAGCCCTGACGACGCGACATTTAGTGGCAAATTATATAGGAAAATGGATAGCGCCAAACTCTTCCCCGTGTTCAAATATCTATGTATACCTATTTTCATAGCGATCATTTGCACAGTCAAGAAGTGATACACTGCAGCGCGATCTAGTGGTTAATTAAAGTAATGATTTCCTACAGTGCCGTCAAGTGGCGAGTTATAGCAAAATGGATAACGCCAAAATATTCTCTTTTTTCAAATAGCTAATAGCTATGTATACTGATTTTCATAGCGACCTTTGAATGGTCAAGAATTTGGCCTGCTGCAGCGTCATCTAGTGGCGAGTTAAAATAATAATGCATTGCAGTGCCATCTAGTGGTGAGTAACATCAAAAGGAACACAGTTAGAATATATTCTTCGTGCTGAAATGTGTAAGTATAAGATATTTTATGCCGATCGGTCGAACGGTATAGAAGTTGATGTGTTGCAGCGCCATTTAGCGGCAAGTTACAGCAAAATGGATACTGAAAAATATTCTCCGTGTTCTAATATCCGCGTGTACCAAATTTCATCGAAATCGGTTGGACGATATTCGCATAGTAAACGGCTACACGGAATAGAATTCGACGTTCTGCTGCGCCACCTAGTGGCAAGTTAGAGAAAAACGGATAGCATAAAAAGCTTCTCAATGATAAAAGACTTAGGTGAACAAAATTTCATGGTGCAACGGTGCTGGAGTTTTTCAACCTCATACACACATACCAACATTCATTTTTAACTATAACCAGTATCATTATATATCCCAGTCTCAAATAAAATCCAGTTTCAAATCTAAGCCTCGCCAAAGTGCCAACATACGCCATTTTGCAAGAGTTTTTTCAGGAAATCATTCGAAGCATTGACTTAGCAGCAATCAATATGGGAAATGGTTCGGCCGCCAAAAAGTAAAGCACACATTTATTTGAAAAGGGGAATCCCTTAATACAACCGAATTTTTTTAAATTATCAACTATAACGTGTTTTATTCATCGTTACTCCGATGTACTAAATGAGAAGATTTCAATTTTCTGAAATTTGGCGGAATTCCCCCAACTTAAATCAGTGTACTCAATTGGCGAGATTTCTGAAGATAGATCGCTTGAAATCCCTTAATAACTGCATTATTTCTTCACGGATCATTAAAATTTAACGCTGTATTCTAATAAAACCTTTGCACTTGCTATCAAAAATCTATTTCCTTAAGCTCTCAATAAATTGCGCCAAGCCGAAAACTGTGCAAACCGCTAGAACTCACTTTCTCAAAATCAGCATTTGAGCCATTTTATTTTTTCGCCAAACTAAAAAAAAATTACATATTAGCCTCGGAAATCTTCAATTCTTATTATTTTGCGTATAAAACATTTCATTCCTGCTCCGATTTCCCATGCACACGATATTATAATAAAAAATTAATAATCTTACAAATATAAACTAACAAAAAAATCATTATTATTCTTTTATTTTTACTTTGAGAATTTAAAACATCTTATTCGGCAAAATCGCCACACATGGCAACCACGATCCTTATTTCACACTTTTTTCACTACAGGGGTTACAATTACGGAAAGCTTTTTGCGTGGAGAGCGTAAAAAGTCTCTTAAATTCCGGGAACGGGTGGACTTTCAAAGTTTTAAAGTGGACTATGATTTATTCTATATTATTTTACTTATCTGTGCAAAATTTCAAGCTGATAGGTCCATTTTTGTGGATTTGTATACAACTCAAATCCACAAACAAACAAACAAACAAACAAACAGAATTTCATTTTTATTTATAAGATAGTAAAATGGCTAAACTTACGAATCAAGGAATCATTCTAAAGCAGTTTCGTAGTCCATATATACAACGAACACAAAATCATATGCAAAACAGGATTGAGTAGATATATCCAATAAATAGAAATCCAAACAATGATAAAAATGAAAGTTAAAATGGAATTAGATGGAGTAAAACAATGGGTAGCAAGCGTCGGCTATACTCGTCAGGCCCCACGAACCGAATACTTATTACCAAGATAAAAAACTAAATAGCAGGATTTCAATTTAGTTACTTAGCACAAAGAAAGCTAAATATGTAACTACGGGGATATCCTGTTAAAAAGTAATCAAAGACATACACTGTTTAAAAGTAATTATGAAGACAAAAATGGAGACGAAGAGACCAAAAGTATTAAGCTTGAAAACATGGCTCAACCATGGAGCTGTTGCTAATTGAAGAGGAAAATATATACGTTTGCAGAATAATTGGAGAAAAGTTGAACAAAAAGTAAAAAGTAATAGTTAATAAAAAATAAATAAAATAGTAATAATAATTATAATAATAATAAAAAGAAATAAAAATTGGAGTAAATTAAAATAATCTGGTAAAAATTAAAAGTTAAAAAAAAGAGTAAATTAAAATAAACTCTAAATATTAATATTAATAAGAAGAAATATTAGCATGATATATATGATGGTTATAATATTTTAAAGGGATATATCTAACTACTTAAAGTAGCTCACTATTCGTGTTATATGCCTAGTGATATTTCAGAGATTTTATTAATTAAAAGAAGAGCATTTAAATGATACCTATGATCATTAGTTCATTTGTACTTTTTTTTAAACAATAAACAAGTACAAATGTAAACTCATAGTGCTGTTTTTTTTTCAATAAAACATGTACTAAAAAACCGGGATTTTATCGAACTTTTATTACTATTATTATTATTATTATTTTAATAAGCAAACCAGCTACCAAACCCCAACCTCTCCAACCAAGAATTCCCAGAAAGGACACATGTTTATAGAAATGCTAATTGCAACTAGGAAATAGAATCGAATTTAGAAATTTTCTAGGATTATTATATCTTAAAGCAATATAATACAGTGAAGATATATTATCAGGCTTATAATTACTTGTACAAAGAGACAGTACTCTATACAGATGATTAGCTATAATATTTCTAAATACAGATATATTCATGCATGAGGTAAAATCTGTGAAACTAATTACATTGAAAGGAAATGCGTCTTTTTTATTGTATACTAGCTGAAGTACCCGTTCTTCGCACGGGAATGAATGGACTTTTTGATATTACGATTTGTGGTGATTACTATTCATTGTAATAAACAGATATAGCAAAGTGGATATCGCGTTATATTGTGTCCAATAATCATGCATACCGAATTGCAAGGCAATCGTTTGTACGGTGCAGAAGGCCATGCGGCGTAGCGCAATCTAGTGGCGAGTTTTAGCAAAACGGATACGGCGAAAATATTTTTCGCATTCAGATATCGATGTATACGAATTTTCATGACTATCGGCTGGACAGTCCTGAAGTTCATGTGTTGACGCGACATCTAGTGGCAAGTTATAGGAAAATGGATAGCGCCAAACTCTTCCCCGTGTTCAAATATCTATGTATACCTATTTTCATAGCGATCATTTGCACAGTCAAGAAGTGATACACTGCAGGGCCATCTAGTGGTTCAATAAAGTAATGATTTGCTACAGCGCCGTCAAGTGGCGAGTTATAGCAAAATGGATAACGCCAAAGTATTCTCATTGTTCAAATAGCTATGTATACTGATTTTCATAGCGACCGTGTTCAACTATCTATGTATACCAATTTTCATAACGATCATTTGCACAGTCAAGAAGTGATACACTGCAGGGCCATCTAGTAGTTAATTAAAGTAATGATTTGCTACAGCGCCGTCAAGTGGCGAGTTATAGCAAAATGGATAACGCCAAAATATTCTCATTGTTCAAATAGCTATGTATACTGATTTTCATAGCGACCGTTTGAATGGTCAAGAATTTGGCCTGCTGCAGCGTCATCTAGTGGCGAGTTAAAATAATAATGCATTGCAGTGTCATCTAGTGGTGAGTAACATCAAAAGGAACGCAGTTAGAATATATTCTTCGTGCTCAAATGTGTAAGTATAAAAAATTATATGCCGTTCGGTCGAACGGTATAGAAGTTGATGCTTTTCAGCGCCATTTAGCGGCAAGTTACAGCAAAATGGATAGTGAAAAATATTCTCCGTGTTCTAATATTCGCGTGTACCAAATTTCATCGAAATCGGTTGGACGATATTCGCATAGCAAACGGCTAAACGGAATAGAATTCGACGTTCTGCTGCGCCACCTGGTGGCAAGTTAGAGGAAAACGGATAGCATAAAAAGCTTCTCAATGATAAAAGACTTAGGTGAACCAAATTTCATGGTGCAACGGTGCTCAACGGTGCTGGAGTTTTTCAACCTCATACACCCATACCAACATTCATTTTTATCTATAACCAGTGTCATTATATATCCCAGTCTCAAATAAAATCCAGTTTCAAATCTAATCCTCGCCAAAGTGCCAACATACGCCATTTTGCAAGCGTTTTTTCAGGAAATCATTCGAAGTATTGACTTAGCAGCAATAATATATGGGAAATGGTTCGACCGCGAAAAAGTAAAGCAAGCCTTTATTTGAAAAGTTGAATCCCTTAATACAGCCGAATTTTTTTAAAATTATCAACTATAACGTGTTTTATTCATCATTACTCCGATGTACTAAATGAGAAGATTTCAATTTTCTGAAATTTGGCGGAATTCCCCCAACTTAAATCAATGTACTCATTTGGCGAGAATTCTGGAGATAGATCAATTGAAATCCCTTAATAACTGCATTATTTCTTCACGGATCATTAAAATTTAACGCTGTATTCTAATAAAACCTTTGCACTTGTTTTCAAAAATCTATTTCCTTAAGCTCTCAATAAATTGCGCCAAGCCGAAATCTGTGCAAACCGCTAGAACTCACTTTCAAAAAATCGGCAATTGAGCCATTTTATTTTTTCGCCAAACTAAAATAATTTACCTATTAGCCTCGGAAATCTTCAATTCTTATTGTTTTGCGTGTAAAGCATTACATTCCTGCTCTGATTTCCCATGCACACAATATTATAATTTTAAAAAAAAATAGTCTTACGAATATAAACTAACAAAAAAAATCATTATTATTCTTTTATTTTTACTTTGAGAATTTAAAACATTTTATTCTGCAAAATCGCCACACATGGCAACCACGATCCTTATTTCACACTTTTTTCACTACAGGGGTTACAATTACGGAAAGCTTTTTGCGTGAATAGCATAAAAAATCTCTTAAATTCCGGGAACGGGTGGACTTTCAAAGTTTTAAAGTGGACTATGATTTATTCTATATTATTTTACATATCTGTGCTAAATTTCAGGCCGATTGGTCCATTTTTGTGGATTTGTATACGAACGACATTTTATTCGGCAAAATCGCCACACATGGCAACCACGATCCTTATTTCACACTTTTTTCACTACAGGAGTTACAATTACGGAAAGATTTTTGCGTGAAGAGCATAAAAAATCTCTTAAATTCCGGGAACGGGTGGACTTTCAAAGTTTTAAAGTGGACTATGAGTTATTCTATATTATTTTACATATCTGTACTAAATTTCAGGCCGATAGGTCCATTTTTGTGGATTTGTATACGAATCAAATCAACAAACAAACAAACAAACAGAATTTCATTTTTATTGATAAGATATTAAATGTGAGTTTCTGGTCCTTATTTATTATTAGTTGTAAATCAAGAAAATTAGTACATTTATTAGGTAGAGGATTTTTAATGAATTCTAGATTATCAGGATAAGTAATAGGCAATTTATCTGTGTCAATATAGTTATCTGTAGCTATATACTATAAGAAACAATTCTGCAATGGATGCTGGAGCTATACATGTCTATCCTTTTCTCTAGACATGTATGAAGATGCTAAGCTATTAAAAACGCAAAAAAGAGTATAATAGCTTGAAAAAAGGTATTGCTTTTATTTCTTAATCGAATTATTGAATAAATAATTAGTCAAACTCTGATTTGCGTGTTTAGGAAATTTTCGTATTTAGAAAAAATACCCCAAGCTATATTTTTGTTTTCAGTTTACAGATACAAAGTTAATTAATTAATTAAATGCACATTTTTTTGGTAATTGTTTTCTACTATTGTGAATAGTAATATTGAATGAGAATAATTCATTTTTAATTGCTTAAACTACAGTAAATCTATATGACAAAGAAGAGTTAATTTCAGAGTGTGTAATAATTTATTTTATCAGTGCAAATTCACCCATCCGTTTTCGTCAATAATTTTTTTATTTTTTCGTTTCATTATATTTTTGATAAATTTTCATTAATCATTCAAGCAAATTATTTTTCAAGTCAATTCAATCCAATTTTGATACAATTGATTCCAACAGAAGTTCTAACTTTAAACATTTCATTCATTCTCAAACATTTAAAGTATCAAGGAAAACTAAATGTGCAAATGACAATGCCATGATACGATTTGGGGGAAACTTCACTAAAACATATTCATTTGAGAGCAATGACTCTGTCGCTGCTCGTTTAATATTAGGATTGAGTACTTGTGTATATTTACGAGATATATACTCAAATAACTCTCATTTTCTACTTCAGCAACCACTTTTATGTTAAGCTAACTAATTTGAGGGAGAACCTAAGCATTGTTTCCTTTTGATCAGGTAGTAATGTAAGATAGTAAGATAAATATATAATGAAAAACAACTCTTCAGTGGTAGGTGGTTTTATTTTTTTTTATTCCCTTTTGTCTAGACGTGTATTGATTGAAGTAAAATATTACAAATACGCAAAAAGTGCATTATGGTTACTCAGGGAAAGATATAATAAACACAAATGAAAGGAACTTTCACTACGGAATTTTTGCATCGAGGAGAATGAACAATATAGATATAAACTTACACACAAACTTACACATTACCCTTTAACGCGCAGTGTTCCCGCTCTGGGAACACCAAACTCCGACGTTTTGACTGTTGCCAGTCACGAAGAATAGATTTGATTTCTATAAAAATAGTTGCGGGTGACATAGCTCGAGGAGAATCCTTTACTTTTTTGCACGTCATTTCCCGTAAAATAATTGTCACGATTATTTTTAACAGCACTGACACCTGCTGAAAAATGGGCCACGCAGCTGGCTGTGCCCACAGCCAGCTGTCGTCAAAAAAGGGTCTTTAGATCTGTGGCACGCGATGAACATTTCGATCGTCCGCCATCTTGCTGGTAGTTAAGTCGAGCGATGGCATCGGCTGCCCTTTTTTCAGCATTGGAAAGGGTTGCACCTCAAAGGGTTAAAAAATGTTTTTTTTAATTCAACGAAATTCTGTTGATTCAAGAAAATTTGGTACGCTCTTTCAGTCGAATAATTTTGTTGGTTTTTAAAAACACTTTTGTTAAATTCAACAGAGCATTTCATTGAGTAAAAAAAAAAAAAAAAAAAATGCTGTTTCAACGAAAATATTTCTTTGAAATAAAGCAAACCAAAATTTTTTTGAATCAACAAAACATTTTTTTCCGTGTAGGATCTCAACGGAATTTTCTGTGAAAGGAACTTCCCATACTTACTTTTCAACAGGGTTGAAAAAAAAAATCTTCATGCTAAAACATCTAGAAATAAACTGTTATATAAAACAATAAAACAGCGTTTAAAGACAATTTCTTTGATTCATAGATACGTATACGTACAAAATTGAAAAGGAAAATTCCAAATTTTACAAAAGCATGATATTTTTATTTCAAAACATATTTATCTGACATCAAATACAGAATGGAAACATTACCATTAAACTTTTTCGCTTCTTTTCATATGTGTCTCGAAGGAATATGAAACGTTCTGTAAATTTTATTAGTACATGTACTCAAGGGAAGATTTAGTTTTCTTTTGCTGCATGAAAAATGTCTTAAGATTGGATTTTTTTGTTTTGTAACTTTGCGTTTCAGTGTACATAAATTGAATTTTCAGAACGGTATACAGCCTTTTCAAATGGCATCAGAAGAAAATTGGAAAAGCAGAGTGTGAACACGTTGCCCAGAGTTAATATTAAAAATAATATTTTAATCTTGAACATAAATTTTATTCTTTGTCAAAAAAGTGCATCACTTATAAGAATACAATACCATATTTTGGAATTTTCTAATATTTTCTAAAATGCTAATATGGTATGCACGATATTGTATGGTTATAGCATAAATATTTTTATATGAAGTATTAGATTTTAATGAAAACTTGAAGTGTACCGGGAAAGAAAAAAGTTAACCAAAAACTATTATTAGTTTACTATTATATGAATTATCACTGAATGATTCCATTCCAACGATTAGATCGAAGATGTTCGTGCTTTCTTCAATCATTAAATATCATAATCAGTTGAAAAAGTATTAGAATGTTAGATCACAAAACAAAATTTCTAAAAGAAACTTAAAACTTCTTTACCATGAGAATGAATGAGATAACCCTATTTGTGCGAATTTATATTCTTTTAAATCATTCTTTATGATGTTATTGAAAATTATATTTATATATATAAAAAGTAATTTATATTTACAATATACATGTTTTTTAATCATATTCTTCTCTCTTTACGTACATCACATGTTCACTTAATACTTTTATACCTTGTGTACTCTTTTATAATTGCATAGGTTTTAACTTTTTTTGTCCTCTTCTTCATCTGAAGCAATTTTTAATGGATTTATTTAACAATTCATCGCATTTTTCAAAGTCTGGACACTCGTAGTTTTGCATCAGTTAAACATTCATAATAAAGAAGTATTATTTTGGTCATAAACTTATACAGAGTGGGCAAAGTAAAACCGGCCCGGAAAATGGAAATGGAATCCTGATACAGAATGTATCCCTGTTCGTGAACAGAAGCTTCCTCTACAGACAATGTATGAAATCGCATTTTCTGTCCCTAACAATCTCCTGCCCCCCCCCCCATTTTTGCCTGATCTCTACCCTAAGGACTTTTACATGTGAGGGCAATTGAAGTGTAAGGTGTACTCAAGTAATCTCCAAACACTCGAACAGCTACAGCATAACACTGAAAACGCTGTTGGTGTTATCCCTCAGAGAGAACTGATAGTGTCTCACCGATTGATAAATAAAGCACAGCGCTGCAGCGACGCCAACAGTGGCCATTTAACCCTTTAACGCGCAGTGTTCTTGCTCTGGGAACACCAAACTCTGACGTTTTGACTGTTGCCAGTCACGAAGAATAGATTTGATTTCTATAAAAATAATTGCGGGTGACATAGCTCCACGAGAATCCTTTACTTTGTAGCACGTCATTTCCCGTAAAAAAATTGTCAAGATTATTTTTAACAGCACTGACATCTGCTGAAAAATGGAAGAATGCGAGAAGAGCTGGATAGATTGCCCAATACTGAAAAAAGGGCAGCCAGCTGTCGTCAATAAAGGGTCTCTCGAATCGAGATGAGACGGGCTCAGCCCGAGCCCGAAAGCCCGAGCCCGAGCCCGGGCCCGACTCGGGCTCGGGCTCTGTAATTCACGATTGCGTTCGGGCTCGGGCTCGTGAAAAATTTCTTCTTTATTGATCATACTCCTTGAAACAGATTTTAAAAAGTGATTCATGGGATAAATAGACGTACTTATTTCAAAAAATAGCGGCACGGGGGACTAGAAGGTGTGTGAAGCTCCAAAATTTATTGTATCCTCTTAATGAAGTAGTTAATTTTATTTGTCTTTAGCTGAAATTTCGGGCTCGGGCGGGCTCGGGCTCCAACTTTAATAATATTGCTCGGGCTCGGGCGGGCTCGGATTAAAAGTCTTCGGGCTCGGGCTTCAAAAAATGAGCCCGAACTCATCTCTACTCTCGATCTGTGGCACGTGATGAACGTTTCGATCGTCCGCCATCTTGCTGGTAGTTAAGTCGAGCGATGGCAACGGCTGCCCTTTTTTCAGCATTGGGAAAGGGTTGCGCCTCAAAGGGTTAATGCGCTTTCTGTAATGATGAGCTGTCTTGTTCATCAAAAGGCTCTATTCTGCAGATACCTTAGACGTATTTTCTGGGTCAGAATCATTTCGCTCCCCCTGTATATCTGAAGCCTTTGCTAAATGTTTATAAATGTTTAGTCTCTTAAACGCACTTCAAGCAATTTTTGCAGTTTTCTTCTCTTTTATTTATATGTATTACTTACAAAATTCTTTAATTGTTTTAAAGTTAAAAAATGTTCAGAATTTCGGTTTGTCTGTCTGTTCGTGTCTGCGATTAAGTAGGTATCGAATGGTATGAAATTAATATATGTTATTGATATGATATGCTCTGTAATGGATCTTGTTGAAAGTAATGTATGTAGAATTACGCTTTTTCTTTTTACAAGAAAACCCAATAGAATTAGAATAAATGATGTACTATTAGCGATCATTCTTTAAAATGTATTTTATAGAAATACATGTGCTTCACGGAGAACGATGTTGGAATCTTTTTGAGTTGTATAAAAGAATGCTCCCTGTCAAAAACTATGTAGCAGCTAGAAGATGAGAATGCTGTGATGGACGATAGCAGGAGCATTCAAAGACCATTTCGGGAAGGTGGTGTACCTTGGAGGCACATGATTGTGCAGCCACCAGAAGAGATAAATTTAAGCTAAAATATTAGTTGCATATATTTATTACTAGCGGCTCATGGGAAGTTGTTCTATGACTGATCAACACACGTGTTGCTGATGTAAAAACCAAAGTTTGTTTTTTGCATCAAAAAGTTACATTTCAAGGACATATTATTTTTCTTCCATAACTGTAAGTCTTAAATTTTGTTTTGAACTAATAACACCGGTCAACACGATTTCTGGGTCTGACTTCTACATGTTAAATAACATATGTATAATACTACATGTATAATAACTACATGTAAATATAATAACTACATGTATAATAACATATAAATGTAAAATAATAAGAAATTTATGTCTAAAAGTGAATATTTTTCGTATTTCTTTTATCTTCGTATGAGCAAATAGTAATACAAACAAATAATAATGTTACAAATAATACTACAAATAATACTACAAGCAATACTACAGAGTTACAAATAATAATACAGTTTACTTTCGGGTTAATAAAAGTGCTGCCATCTTTCGTTTATGAAATAAATTAAAATATACTTATCGCCGTAAATCAGACAAAAGCAAATTTTAAGAACTAAAAATGAAAATTTAAGTGTTTTTTAATGTCTAGAATCAGAATTTAAGCATGAGAACAGAAACCCCAAGAAAAAAAATTTTTGTTGTTGTTGTTGACCGGTGTAATCACAAGTTTAAAAGCATGCTTTCAGCTACATTTGTGTACATTTGAAAATGGTTAACTCTTAACATAATAAGATATGGCCATTTTGTAAAACACTTGCTTGTAGTGTACCTTGAAGGTAGCTAATGTTGTATACCTTGGAGGTACCATCAAGGTACACTTCCAAAATTTATTAATAATTATGAGTAAAAGTTGTTAGAAAGTATTTATTTACTTTAATAACCAAAGTGCTGGTCAAATAAGCTTAAATCTAAATGTACGACTGTTAAATTCCTGAAGTTTTAAACCTAGATATAAATTCAAAAACACAATTATTTGAGATTTGTATTATACAGTAAATAAATATTTTAATAAATATATTAATAATTATTTATATATTATTGTTTCATGAATAATATTTCTTTCAATTTTTAACGCTTTGCATTTTTAGAAAAATTTGCACTTTGCAATTTTGAAAATTACCATTTGGCATAAGTTTAGATCACCTGAACGTGGAATAGAACTAAATAGGTTACACATAAAAGGGAAGATATTAAACAGGGTTATTTTTATTTAACTAAACTTTGTTTTATGCCTTAACTATTCCAACTTTATTATTTTAGTTATATGAACAATTTTATGTTTAAAAAAACTGTAAATTTAAAATTAATTAGATTAATATTAGCCCAAAGTAGGCCTATGCAAAGTCAGATTACTGTAAACAAATAATAAACCAACTTTCCTCGTGCTGTGTAGTACACCATCTGTTAAAAATAAATACCTGCAAGGTACACCACTGGTGTGTACCTTGGCTGTATTGTAAGCTATTTTTTAAATAATTAAAAATGAGTGTAGATATGTATTTGGACATTTTATAAAAATATATATAACTCCTGATATTCTTTAAATTATGAAAAAAAAATGTTTTACTGATATTTTCCAAACACTTTTTTTTTTGTAAAAAATCAAAGTTTGAAAATACCTCCAAAGTACACCACCTTCCCCTACAAAGAAGAGGAAATTGGTCGTTGAGTCTTTTCGACGACGGTAGCGTACATGTTAACAACACTTTAAATAGTAATGTAAGCACTAACAAGATTGTGTTTTATAACTGACACATTTCGTATGATTTATTTTTCTTATTTAATAAGGAACAAATATATATATACAGTTGAACCCGCTTAATGGAATATACCGCTTATTGTAATGAATTTTCCATATACCAAACCGTAATTATCAGTCAAAGCAATCCCGGATAATGAAATATCCCACTTATTAGAATTTTTCATGGTAAACTGGCTATATCATTAAGCAGGTTCGACAGTATACTACCTATCATAAATACATTTTGTAGCACATGACACATTTTTAAGTCAATTAAAGTCCGAGCAGCCAAGAATATTAAGGACTTTTCCATTTTGATGTAAAGAATGAAGTAAATACCAATGATTAAACGGTGGGATTTCTTTCATTTATTGTTATTATAGGCTGTCATAATTCTGATCAATTGCTCGTACTGTTTTGACAACTAAGCATGTTGAAAGATATACTACATGACATCATATATCATCGCCTTGTACTTAAACTATGAGCTCTTTTCTTTTGTTACTCTAAACGATGGGAAAGTAATTTTCTTATACGTAGAATTTATATGATCCATCATGCTTTGATGCATGAGACAAGATAATTTATTATGAGCTTTGGAGGATCTATCTCAAGCAAAGTGTGATGAATGAATACATTTTTTGAAATTATGTAATGCTTATGTAAATAATTGAAATTATTACTTGATATTCTTAAGCCATTGTTATTAGCTCTTTTTAAAGATAAATACAAGTTGCGCTGTTAGCCGTAGGCCATATTCACCTAACTACCTTAAGCCTTTGAGGCGCACCCCTTTCCTAATGGTGAAAACAGGGTAGCCGTTGCCATCGCTCGACTTAACTACCAGCAAGATAGCGGACAATCCAAACGTTCATCGCGTTCCACAGATCTAGAGACCCTTTTTTGACGGCAGCTGGCTGTGCGGCACAGCCAGATGTCTATTGGTATCTAATTGCCAATATTGCTATTGGTATCTAAGGGGAGGAGCCTTGGACGGAGGATTATATAAGTTCTAATACTTAATGTTACATCTGGAGAAATCCTCCCAAACTCCAGACAGTTAGATCGATGGCTGCACGATAGGCCCGAAACCCGGACCTTCACATTTCAGCCATCTACCATGCTCAGTTATCCATTCGGCCATGGTGAGGTCCGAAGGATCGCGTATGAGGGAGAAAGCCATTAGCGAAAACTTTTGAAGTCATCTGATAGTAACTTGGTTGCATCTGGTAAATTCACGCGTGTAGTTGGCCGACAGCTGTGGCTGCAATTTAAAACACGCGGGTGTAGTTCGTAGACAATTTAGTTCCTCCTTCCGGCTTCATCATTATGGATAGCAAAAGCCACTTATGGCGTCTCCCATATTGTCCACTACTTGATCACAACCATAGCCGTCTACCATGTTCAGTGTCTTATCCACTCGGCATGTTAAGGCCCGAAGGACGGATCAAGTAGTTGGCAGACAGCTGTGGCGGCAAGTCAAAGCAGGAAGGTATACTTGGTAGACAATTAAGTAACCCCTTACGGCTTCTTTGCTATGCATGGCCAGCTTAAGCAGCTGACGGCATCTCCCGTTACTACATAATCCTTGATCGCTATGTGACATCTATGATGGTTCACCATGTAACGTCACTAACAGTTCCCCAGAAAACCATTTGTCCATCCCCACAACCACTTTTCGACGAACACATCAAAAAGAACATGTCACGTGAAGTCACAAAGTCACTTAGTGGCCATTATGCATACATATTCCGACGTCATAGAGCAGTAAGACTCCATGAATTTGCGTATGCAGGGGGGAGGCTGAGGGGGCTGCAGCCCACATCCCCACACGAAATCTGACTCAGGGCAAACCGTAATAGCACCGTGCCGTACGGCCAAGTACGGAACGGTGCTGGCTATGCGGCACAACCAACTGTCGTCAAAAAAGGGTCTCTAGATCTGTGGCACGCGATGAACGTTTCGATCGTCCGCCATCTTGCTGGTAGTTAAGTCGAGCGATGGCAACGGCTGCCCTTTTCCAGCATTGGGCAATCGATCCAGCTGTTCTCACATTCTTCCATTTTTCAGCAGATGTCAGTGCTATTAAAAATAATCGTGTTTACGGGAAATGACGTGCTAAAAAGTAAAGGATTCTCGTGGAGCTATGTCACCCGAAACTATTTTTTATAGAAATCAAATCTATTCTTCGTCACTGGCAACAGTCAAAACGTCAGAGTTTGGTGTTCACAGAGCGGGAACACTGCGCGTTAAAGGTTTAAGCCTTTTTTTTAAATAAAATGAAAGTGACCGGAAAATACTTTAATCTCTGAAGTGAAAGTAAATTTACAATGATGATCCAAAATTAACTGAAGCAGAGAATACACG
The DNA here is from genome assembly GCA_038373885.1 of Cheiracanthium punctorium. Taxonomy (NCBI): domain Eukaryota; kingdom Metazoa; phylum Arthropoda; class Arachnida; order Araneae; family Cheiracanthiidae; genus Cheiracanthium; species Cheiracanthium punctorium. The sequence goes on from JAWZYV010013280.1 coordinate 99,433, forward strand.
AAAAAACTTAAAATATATATAATACTAGCTCAAGTACCCGTCCTTGACTGGTTAGTACTGAATGCAATTTCCAAAAAGCAAGAACTTTCAGTATTGTAGGAGTACACAGAATGGATGTAGTATGTTGCCAAAGTAAAGAAAGCGAAGTTATAATTTTTATGTATTGTTAAAATATTACTGGTCAGAGAGTAACTAAGTAATATCATTTCATTCGCTTTCGTCATAATTATGTGATGCGCGAAAGAATATTTACGCATATTGAAATAATTTTCGCAAAATCTCAAAATCTAATCTATATTTTTTTTTAAATTGGAAGCCTAGAATTTAAGTTGAGTGACAACCTATCACTTGTCACCCAATTTCGTTTCATTCCCTGCAGTCTTTATTTCGTGATGCTGGAACAAAATTTCAGCATTTTAAAACGATTTTCACAAAATCTCAAAATGTAATTAAAATATTTTTAAAATTCAACACCTATAAATTAAGATTAGCAACTACTTATCATATCACTAAATTTCGTATCATTCGTATTAGTCGTTATTACGTGATGCTTGAAGAAATATAAACGTATTTTGAGAAAATTTTCACAAATTCTCAAAATCTAATAAAAATATTTAAAAAATTTGACACCTATAGTTTATGTTGAGCAACCATCTATCATGTGACCAAATTTCATATCATTCGCTTTAGTCGTTATTGCGTAATGAGTGAACAAAGATTCACTCAGTTTTAAACGATTTTCGCAAAATCTCGAAATCTGATCGATTTTTTTTTAATCAGATGCTTATAGTTTAAGGTGAGTGACCACCTATCATTTCACCAAATATCATTTTTTCACCTTAGCATTTATTACGTGATGTCCGAACACAAATTTACGCAGTCGGAAAGAATTTTCGCAAAATCTCAAAATCTAATCAAGATTTTTTTTAAATATTCGACGCCTTTGTTTTAAGTTAAGTGAGCACCTATCATGACACCCAATTTCATTTCAATCCCTTCAGTCGGTTTTTACGTGATGCTCGAACACGCATTTACACAGTTTGAAAGGATTTTCACAAAATCTCAAAGTCCAATCAAGATATTTTAAAAATTCGACGCCTATGTTTTAAGTTTAGTGACCTCCTATCATGACACGCAATTTCATTTCATTCGCTTCAGTCGTTTTTACGTGATGCTTGAACACAAATTTACGCATTTTGAAAGGATTTTCGCAAAGTCTCAAAATCCAATCAAGATTTTTTTTTTAAATTCGACGCCTATGTTTTAAGTTGAGTGACCACCTATCATGACACCCAATTTCATTTCATTCGCTTCAGTCGTTTTGACGTGATGCTTAAAAAAAAAAGCGTCACGGACAGAATGACAGAACGACAGAATGACAGAATGACAGACAGACAAACTTTTTTTTGAGGGCCGCATCGGATTCCCGGGTGCTTGAAACGGATAGAAATCGCAAAATTTTTGAATTCCAAGAAATGTACAGACAAAAGTCTAATTTTATTTATATAGATTAACAATTAACAAATAAATTATGAAACTTGCTCAGTTTGCATATAGTACCAGTCCTCCAGGAGCAAAATGACCTAATATTTCTTCAATATATATTTTTTATTTTTATTTTTTTGTTTTTTGTGTAGTCACAGGTTTTTTCGCAGCTGCCATAAATATCTACTTATTAATTTCCCATGAGAATAGTCACGTTGTTTGAAGTCTAAATAAGAAAAGAAGCCATAAGCAGGAAGAACAAACATGTAATAATTATGCATGTAGTACACAAGAAGAATTAAAGTGGAATAAATTTGGTATAAAAATGGATTTGGTATGAAAATTTTAAAAATGAACTTATAATTTTGAATATTAAATCTGATTTCACAGTTAATTTAAGTTGATTCAATTATTTTAAATCAAATTAAATATAAGGAAATTTTATCAAGATGTTCACAAACTCGTTTATTTTTTTAATTAAAATGACATACTCTAATTTCTACTGCTTTAAAAGGTACACTAGGGGAATAAATATCGATACACAACTTAAAGAAAGGTGTAACTGATTAATGGTAGAACTTTCGCTTCGCTAGTTTTTAGTTAAGGAATTAGCTTAGCGTGTTAATATTGTATTGTTTTAACATTATTAGCACGTAATTTGCAATCAGGGAAAATGTAATGAATTTTAAAAAATCAGTTGCTTATCCATTTTAAACTTGAATCGAGGAAATGCATTTTGAAAGATTTGTTTACAATTTTTATTTAAAATGTAATGCATTCAGTCAATCGCAAAGAGGTGTGAATTAGGGATGCGGCATTCAATTCATCGATGTTTTGAAAACATCGATGAATTGAAATCGATATTTGACATCTGTGTTTCTTCATGTAGTCGATTGTATACTTCATGCCTTATCAACATGTACGAAATATACTTAAACACTTTTTGTAAAGTTTAAAAACATCGATGTTTTGAAAACATCGATATCACATCCCCAATTTACAAAAGTGAGACAAAATGTCGATGTCTAACAAATATCGGGATTTACAAAAAACATCGATGCCGCATCTAACTATAATCTATCCCTGAGCAAGTGAAATGGGATTAATTTTGAAAATTTTTGAGTTAAGGGAGAAGTAGCATGAATTGGCCACTAATCCTAAATACACATCTTTTGAGTAGGAAAGTCTTTCTACACAGTTAACCCATTTATGCCTAGCGTCCCTTTCTTGGGACGGCATTTTCGCTATCAGTCGAAAACGATATTTATTTTTCCTAGCCTTTATTCGCGAGTATTGAACTTCAATTCCACAAAATATTTTAATATGGCCAAGTAGGATGTTGACATTTCAATTTTTATACATAATGATTTTAAATTAAATCATTCCTTGTTCAAAAAGTTGACATCAGAAATTTGTCAATTACTGCTGGTGTTTGCAAAAATCGAAGAAAGTCGCAAAAATATCCAGGCACGAATGGGTTAAACTGCACAGTAGACATTACGTTTTGAACCGGTACCTTAAGTATGGCAGATTTGATAAGTCTAAAGGCGAATTTGTAATTTTAATAAATGAAATATAATTTGCATATGCGATGGATATACTTTTTTAAAGTTTTAAAACAAACTTTAAAAGAAAATTTCATCGAAATGGGTATTACTTTCAAAAATCCTTTTAAAGATTTTTGAAAGTAATCCACCAAAAACTTTTTTTGTGGATCACTTTCAAAAGACCTTTTTTTGACGACAACTGGCTGTCGTCAAAGAAAAGGTCTGTAGATCTGTGTGGCACGCGATGAACGTTTCGATCGTCAGCCATCTTGCTGGTAGTTAAGTCGAGCGATGGCAACGGCTGCCCTTTTTTCAGCATTGGGCAATCTATCCAGCTGTTCTCGCATTCTTCCATTTTTCAGCAGATGTCAGTGCTGTTAAAAATAATCGTGACAATTTTTTTAAGGAAAATGACGTGCTAAAAAGTAAAGGATTCTCGTGGAGTTATGTCACCCGCAACTATTTTTATAGAAATCAAATCTATTCTTCGTGACTGGCAGCAGTCAAATAGTCAGAGTTTGGTGTTCCCAGAGCGGGAACACTGCGCGTTAAAGGGTTAAAGGGCGTTTATTCGGTATTTCAAGAGTAAACGAGAAAAGCAGAAGGGGGAATTTTCGCTGTATTTTACGGTAATTAGTCACTCACAAAACTATAGTAGGAAATATATATTAAACTCAAATACTTTATTGTGCGAGTGTAGCAGGAAAAGCGCATGTCTTAAAGAGATAGCACTGTTTGCAGTCTACAATGGTCCAGCATGCACAAGCACAAACCCATAAAATATATATCCCCGCTGAATGGTTACTCTTTATCATTATTGTACCTAATGTGCAACAAATTTTATACAATACGTAAATAAATAACGGAAGAGAACCCATACTTCTCAGTTCTTTCACTTTATGCTTGAAAATTCCAGACGATGTCCAGAAAGATAAATGAACCCGAGTACACTTACATATGATAAATATTCTGCATTTATAAAAAAGGAAAATACGAGCCGCTGGTCCAAATGCGGTAATTCGAAACACATTTATAAACTCCCGCGTGTAACTGCTTCCATAAACTGAGATCAATTCATAAATTTTTCACTTGGGGAAACAGGCATGTGTTGCGCCTTATTTACATTTGACTTAGTAACTGTAGCTTAGCTAGGCTAAATTGGCATATTGGTTTTAGGAGTGAACGTCTGAGTTTTATACAGGGTGTCCCAAAAAGGTGGTATTGGGCTTTAATTCTTTATCTATTAGAGATAAGTGGGCAGTGTAAATTGAAAAAAAAATGTTCAAAATAAGGTCGGAATTAAGACTCCATTTAGAAAAAATTCCTCTGGTTTATTTTTAAAAAGTTACACAGTTCAAATTTGTATACGGCCCCCATGCAAGAAAATTCTCAATAAGTAAAATGTCATGAGGTGACATACAAAATTTGATAATTATACCTTGAAAAGTGTCAGAGATATGACGATAAATAGAATGCTGAGTTGAACCACTTTTCCATGGCTCTCGAACGGAAAAAATCGCGTCGAATGACATCATTTCAGATCTCGTACAGAAATTATGAAAGAAAATCTTTTTGACGCAGCTGGCTGTGCCCGGAACAGCCCGCTGCGTCAAAAAAAGGGTCTCTAGATCTGTGGTGAAGCGATGAACGTTTCGATCGTCCGCCATCTTGCTGGTAGTTAAGTCGAGCGATGGCACCGGCTGCCCTTTTTTCAGCATTGGGCAATCTATCCGGCTGTTCTCGCATTCCTCCATTTTTCAGCAGACGTCAGGGCTGTTAAAAATAATCGTGACCATTTTTTACGGGAAAGGACGTGTTAAAAAGTAAAGGATTCTCGTGGAGCTATGTGACCCGCAACTATTTTTTATAGAAATCAAATCTATTCTTCGTGTCTGGCAACAGACAAAACGTCAGAGTTGGGTGTTCCCAGAGCGGGAATACTGCGCGTTAAAGGGTTAATGTATGGGGCACATTTTACTAACTGGGAATTTTTTTGTACTAGGGTCGTATGCAAATTTAAATAAAAATGAAGAAAATCTGAAACCCTTTCAGATTTTAAATACGCACGAAAGTGCTATAGATTAAAAGCGTATCATAGTTTATGCGTCGTTCCTATTTTTCTTCCTTTTTCCATTAAGTTGGAAAGTGCATCATCATTCATGAGTGAGCAGTATTTTTCTTCCTTATTTTATAAAACCCATTTTTGGAATCAAAATCTGTTATGCCTAGTGTCCCTTTTTGGGGATGTCATTTTCGCTATCAGTCGAAATCGTTATTTATTTTTTCTAGCCTTTATCCACGTGTATTGAACCTCAGCTCCACAAAATATTTTACCATGACAAAAGACGATGTTGACATTTCAGTTTTTATCGATAATCATTTTAAAAGAAATCCTCCCTTGTTCAACAAGTTGATATCAGAAATTTATCTATTATTGCTAGCAAAAGTCAAAGAAAGTCGTAAAAATATCTGGGCAGATATGGGTAAACTTTTTAATCTCTTTGAAGTAATGATGGTAACAGTTTTCTCTGGGAGTGGCTCCCCTCAATCGTTACAGAATCAGCAATTCAGTGTATCAGTGAGTGTATTAGTGAGTCAATCAATCAGTGAGTGTATTAGTGAGTCAATCAATCAGTGAGTCAGGTATCAGTTTCATTATACAGTAGGATTGCCTACTAAAACGGCTTTAGCATATTCATCAAACAGGCGCGCACACAGGATTTTTGGCTGGGGGGGTCCAACTTTTACAGTTTGGGGGGGGGGGGTCCAACTTTTAGGGATGTTCCAGATTGACAAAAATCAGTGATGAAAGAGCTCGTTTTCATTGGATGGAATTCATCAAAACTCGTTTGATCCAGTTCCCTAAGAATACACTACACAGTACAATAGGAAGCAAAGTAATAGTTGTACATTTTTGAGAACAAGATGGTGTTTTATGTTCGCTTTCAGTTCGTTTTTGAAAAGTTGAGGAAAACGAGAAAAAATTTTCTTTTTTTATTTATTAGAACTGAAACTATAGCTACCTTTTTTGGAATTATTATATTTACTATAGATATAGGATAATAATTGATTGAAAAAAAAAATCAAAGCCGATGGGGGGGGGGTCCGGACCCCCTGGACCCCCCCTTGTGTGCGCCACTGTCATCAAACACATTTTAACCATACTTCACCTTTACATTTACCGTTTAGAAAGTTAATCATAATTTATGTTTGTTCCGTATTTGTCTTCCTTGTTCATAAAACGCTTCTTTGGCTGTAAAATATATACTAAAATTGCCTACTAAAACTGTTTTAGAATCTTCGTCATGCAGAGTTTAACAATATTTCGCCTTTATAGACGCCAGTTAATATGTGTTCCCATTGAAAAACGGAAGGATTTGGCACTTTTTCTAGGAATGTAGAAGCTTTCGCCAAACTTGGTTCAATATTGGGGACTTATCTTATGTAGCCAAAAATGGCTGACCTTGTCGACTTTTGACATAACAAAAACAAGCAGCTATCTTGCATCCCTTAAATCCCCTTTATTTATGTTCCAAAAGGGATTCGCCGTTTTGCCATGGGACAAGACGAGTAGACGAAACACTGTGTCAGACACAGCAATCTTGTGCTAATAATAAAAATTTGCTATGTCATGTAATTATTAGAATCAAAAAAGACTGAAGATAGTTTAAAACTTATTTTCAATCTGAAAATTGAATTTTGAAAGAGTAAAGAGCTCCTAGATAAAATTTATTCAACAATCTATTTAATACATTATTAACAATAAATATTTTTCTAAATTTATTCTGAGTAAAAATAAAAGCTTTTATTTTATTTCAAAATATTTTATTCATAAAATTTTAACATATGCATGTTTATTTACTACAACAACGAAGTTATCTTCCAAGCTAAACTACAATTCCTTCACAAATCATCTCCACCGTTCCATAATTTAGCTTTAATAGAATTTTTAAAGAGATCGATTTGAAGTTATCTTTATATTTCCCATTTACAAAGTCTTCCCTTTTCTGATGTGATATGTAAATTAGTTCAAAATTCATTTCTAATTTTTGGAATGCGTAAGGAAATTGCCATATTTTTTTATTGTAATAAGTTGATTGGCATTAAATTATTGTTATATATTTTAATGTCAGATAAGAAAAATAACTGCTGAATTTAATAAGTACGTTGACATACAGTCAAAAAATAAAAATTTGTTTTTCTCCATCTATTTTAATTTGCAAAAATGTGCAATCACTTTATTTTTTTCGTATTTTTTATGATTCTTTTCATAAATATGAAATAATTTTTTTACTATAACATATTCAAATATAAATTGAAAAGTTTTTGATAAGCGCAATAATAGGGTAGAGTTTTAAACATTTGACTTATGTGCCGTAATTGTTTATTTTCCTTATATAACACTGTTTCATAATGAAATAATAATCTTTAAACTGCATATTTTTTTATAAAGTTGGAGAGTTTACTTCATTTTCATTGACATTTGCAATATTATTGGATATTTTTTTTTCGTGGTCCCTTAGTTTGAATGAGCATTATTTCAATTCAAGCTTCTGAATTAATTTACATAAATATTTAAAAATCAATACATTCGTATTAACTTAACTTGTTTGTTTCTTTTGGATTTTTATGATCTACTAATAAAGTTATCTTCAAACATAACATATTAAATTATATCTTTTTAATATCTCATATATAAAACTTTTCGGATACATCAAAAAATGGAAAAATTCTTTCATAATTTTACTTATCAGCGTAGATATGTATCTGTAGATATGAAAATCTTAATGCAGGATGATTCAAATTAAAGTTGGCGAACTTCAGAGATTAGAAGGTTACTCAAAAACGAATCAGCTGTCTGTGCCCGCGCACAGTCAGCTGTCGTCAAAAAAGGGTCTCTAGATCTGTGACACGCGATGAACGTTTCGATCGTCCGCCATCTTGCTGGTAGTTAAGTCGAGCGATGGCAACGGCTGCCCTTTTTCAGCATTGGGCAATCTATCCAGCTGTTCCTCGCATTCTTCCATTTTTCGGCAGATGTCAGTGCTGTTAAAAATAATCGTGACCATTTTTTTTTACGGGAAATGACGTGCTAAAAAGTAAAGGATTCTCGTGGAGCTGTGTCACCGGCAACTTTTTTTATAGAAATCAAATCTATTCTTCGTGACTGGAAACAGTCAAAACGTCAGAGATTGGTGTTCCCAGAGCCGGAACACTGCGTGTTAAAGGGTTAATGGAATAGGCAATTCGCCACGAAAATTAATTTTAATAAGCGGAATATTCCGAGATTTTGGATAACCCTGACTAATTATTGCGGTTTTTGGTACTTTAAAAATGCATTACAATAAGCGGAATATTGAATTAACCGATATTCTATTAAGCGGGTTGACTGTATTTTTCTTTACATATAACCGTTAAGGAGGAACGTAATTTTGTGTTAAAATAATAATAAAGATTGCAGGTAAAAACATAAAATCAATTTAAAAGGACAACCATTAACTACAAATTATGCACAGTTAATGCTTTAAAAAGTGTTTTCAAAGACTAAGCTGTCACTTTTGAAATTGAAAATAATGTATAATAGCTCAAACATCTTACTAATATGCCTAAATTAAATGCAAAATGCTTAATTTTAATAGTTTCAAACTTCCATTATGTCTCAATTTTCTCTGTTTTCTTAATTACATTGAAGAAGACAATCTAATTAGTACTTCATACAAAATATACGCGGGGATATATTAATCTTTTAATAGTGTAAATTAAAATGCGAAGTTTTAATGAAATGAAGGACTACATTAAAATAAAGTTAAGGTATATTAAACACAGCTCAGATTTTAGGTGTTCATCCTTTAAGGAAGTAAGTGTTTTACAATTTAAAATAGCTAGATGTCTAGACATACGAGAAAAATATTAAAGAAACTTGAAGAAACAACTGGTACTCAAGGAAAAAAAAGTAATATTATGTATTGCATTACAATGATGAAAGAGAAGCAAAAACCTCTCTTCTAAAATTTCCTAAAATATACGAAAATAGTTGTTTCAACCAAAGATTTAAGTAGAAAAACAACAAAAAGAATTATAATGTCTTCCTTTAAAGACAATTTAAACTGTTTGAAAGAAAAATAAATCTAGAGAAGTTTATCTTCAAAAAGGTATTTTACTTTCTATAAACCTCTTAATTTCATGGTTATTTTTTTATATTTAAGAATATTCTATATGTTTAACGTTTTATAAATAGCGGTATTGAAATTTAGAGTAAAAAAATTTTTGATGAAATAATTCGGAATTATTTTTTAAATGATATATTGTCCTATCACTATAAATATAAATGAATAAATAATGAATTTTTAATTAAAACCCATTATCCAACCAATAAAACAGCTTTAAACTGTCTTGTTGAGAAAAAAGAATTGACAAAACGATAAGCCAGCCGCACAGATTTTGGCATGCTTATGCCCTTAAAAACTTTAGAATGGTTTTTAAAAGTAATTTATTTAAAGAATGAGATAAGAAAAAAGAAATGAATAAGATACTCTAGCTCTGAATTAATAAAACATTTTATAACATTTTATTAATTCAGATTTAATGATTTTAAGATGGAGTTTTTCTATAGAATACATTTTTGTAAAAGTATCAAGATATGTTTGGTGATAATTCCTACCACGTCGATATACTATCAAATAAGCATTAAAATGAGTACTAAACGAACTTTGTTTTGTTGATATTATAAAAATTTTGCAAAGCGCTGGAATTTTCCTACTTTATTCAATAGAGATTCAATAGTCAATCGAACACAGCCGATTTATATGCAATCAAATGCATACTTAACTTTTTTCCTTACTAAAATACTAATCAAAAGTTCCATTTCTTTTCTGCAACATTTCGCTCATGGCAACCCTAAAACATTGCCAATCTCCAGGTTTTCAAGGATTAAGTGTCAAATTTAACCCTTTGAGGTGCAACCCTTTCCCAATGCTGAAAAAAGGGCAGCCGTTGCCGTCAAAAAAAATGTCTCTAGATCTGTGGCACGCGATGAACGTTTCTATCGTCCGCCATCTTGCTGGTAGTTAAGTTGAGCGATGGCAGCAGCTGCCCTTTTTTCAGCATTAGGCAATCTATCCAGCTGTTCTCGCATTCTTTCATTTTCCAGCAGATGTCACTGCTGTTAAAAATAATCGTGACAATTTTTTTTTTTTTTACGGGAAATGACGTGATTCTCGTGAAGCTATGTCACCCGCAACTATTTTTATAGAAATCAAATCTATTCTTCGTGTCTGGCAACAGTCAAAACGCCAGAGTTTGGTGTTCCAAGAGCGGGAACACTGCGCGTTGAAGGGTTAACTTTTTTTTTTTTTTACTTCATCAATATACTAAATAATAGATGCAATCATCGTATATACTCACCTTCGTAGAGTAGTTGTAAACCTGTCTTTCATATCCACTTTACTGTTTCATGCTGCTCTCCTGTTTTCCTATTTGGTATGATTTCTGTGTTTTCCCTGTCACTTTCGTTGTGCCAGGATTCTGCGTTGAGTGTGTGTAAAAGTTACATTTTTCAAAAGTGTGTCAGCTATTCTTTGTGTTCTATAGTTTAAAATCTATTGTTGGGATGACGTTTTCTTGAGAGCTGTCTACAAATGTTCTTTTAACTACACTATGTAAAGTTGTAATTTTTTTTAAAAGATGTTTATTAAACTGTTTCGTTTGAACTTTAGGTGTCTCTTCATTTGAATGAGAATTATATTTTAAAAATTATACAATTATACAATTAAATATATTAAATTATTATAATTTTAGTACAATTATAAAATTATAATATTAAATTAAAAAAATTATACAATTTTTCGTAAATCGTCATAACTCGACAAAAAAAAAAAAAAAAAACCTCCAAAAGAAGCTGGGGTTTAAAAGTTGAAATAATTTAATCTCTGTAAAATAACACACATAAAAGGTACTTAGCAAACTACTTAGCAAACTATGCATGTGTTTCGATCGATAAAATTTCGATCTTCTTCAGCAGCAGTAGAAGTTCATACACAGACGGACTGGGGACTGAAAAAAATAAGGCATTTAACTTTTTCCAGTCCCAGTCGAAATTTTTTCGATCGAAACACGTGTACAGTTTTATAAATACCTTTCGTGTGTGTTATTTTACAATTCTTTAGTTATTTTAACAATCATAGCTCTGTTCATTAGTCATAAAGTAAATATATTCTTCTTATTAAAATAAATATCAGTAAGAGGCCCATTTCAGTACCGTTACTTTTAACTTACATATTTAAATTGTTTTACATGAAAAGAGATAAGCAACCATATTAAGTCAAGTAAAAATACGGAAAAAACACTCAAAATAGGCGTTAAACAATAAAATAAATAAAATCTTTGTGAAAAAAAAAAACACACACACATAAAATGTTACTTATAACACGATAGGATCGTTTCGACCAAAAATTCTCTCGGTCTTCACTAGTCAAAGTCCTTCGTCTCACTAAACAGAGGGAACTGAAAAGGATAAACAAACAAACATGTTGCCACATAGAAAAAAGAAAAGGCGAACAAAGCCACGGAGACTAAAGGTAAGGAGAAAAAAAGAGGAGGGATAAAAAGTAAGAAAATAAGGACAAACAACAAATATACATAAATAAATAATAATAACAATAATAATAAAAAGCAAAAAAGAACACACGAACTTAAACACACACAAAAAAGTAAAACAAAACAACAAAAAACAAAAATAACATAAAAACACTTTTTTATATAAAAACAACATACAGGACACAGAACACACATAAAATGTTACTTATAACACGATAGGATCGTTTCGACAAAATTCTCTCGGTCCTCACTAGTCAAATCCTTCGTTCACTAAACATCATGTAATTTTTTTATTTATTTTTATTTTATTATTTTATTTTATTTATTTTTATTTTTTTAATAATACGATTTTTGGTGGAAACAATTGTATCGTGTTATAAGTAACATTTTATGTGTGTTTTTTTCACAAAGTTTTTATTTATTTTATCAAGCAAACATAGTTCTGAAATAGGATCCGCAACGAATGGATCAATGAACTCCTAACCGTTGACGATCTTTGCAGCTACCGTTTGACAATTTTCTTTTAACTTCCGACCCGCCATACCTTGCCACTAAACAGAAACCACTGCGCAGATTTTGAAACCGGTCTTAATTCAATTTTAAGCAAAATTTGACTTACAGTGGGGTCTTTACTTACGCGGGGGGATGCGATCCAAGACCTCCTTGCTTAAGTGAAAATTTTGAGTTGTGAAATAGAGTATATTTCCCTTTATCTACTGACGGTACTTAGAATTACCTGAAAAATAAAATTGTTTTTAAAAGAATTTCATTGATTCGTTATAACCGATTTCTTCAAAAAATCAGTACAAAATATTTCATTTAATCAGCTTACACCAAAATTGCATGTTCTATTAGAGTAAGATTGTTTTTAATGGACAGGTTTTCGCTCATTTTTTAATCATGTCAAGACAGAGAAAACAAATATGAGCATTAGTGAATTTTCAGACTTTGGTTTTATGATTAAAAGATTGGGTTTCCAAAATGTGTCAATCAAAGTATTACTTCACACCTCTTCAATTTTTGTGTTATACTCTTTTGAAAAAAACTCACTCTTTGATTACGAAACAGTCATGAGACGTATCGCTAGTGTTTGTAAATTTTCTTCGTAATTTTCTTTCTTACTACTTAATTTAGTAAAGATTATTCATTGTACAAGTAAAACGAAAGAAAAGAAACAGTTTCAAGTTGATATTCTCGACAATTCTTAATGCCGTAGATAAAGGGGTGTACGAATTTTTGAAACACATACACAGTTATTTCAGGAACACGATTCAAAGTGTTCTAAGCCATTAACTAACTATATATTTCTGTTTATCACATAAATAAATGAATAAAGCGAAGTTTGGACTTTGACAGTTTGGATGCTTCCGCCTTCAGTAATGCTGTGAGTGATAAAATACCGTTGGTTCTCTGGCTCTCTTCTTCAGCGGCAAATCAGCGGTCAAAGAGCCCGTGTTCTCTCTCAGATACGTTACTCGTGAAAAACTCGTGTATTATCCTATTTGCGTAAGATAGATCGCTTTGTAGATCCGAGTCTACTGTATATTAGTTTGCATTTCGTCGGCTCTCATGTGCGTTTTCCGATCATAATAAAATTTAAACCCATTGAATTTCGAGAAAAACTAAATTTACGTCACGGTAGGCATTAGTATGAGTTATCTGCAAACACTTTACATATGCCATTTCTAAAATTCATTTATAAATTAAAAATAGCTTCGCCATTTCAAAGACCCTATATTTTAAATACCACTGCATCAATTGCCTTTTTTAATTTTTGTAAGGTTGTACTTGGTAAAACACGCAAATTTTTTAAACTAAACTAATTACATATGTGAATACCAATTATTTTAATCATGGCATACTGTTTTAAGATTTTAATGTAATTACTTTCTCAGTAAACAGCAATGTAATTAATTGCCTTTTCTGCCAGACATTTTTGAATGCCATAGAATATTTTAAATAGCTTTTATTTTCTTAAATTCTGAAGATCTCTTTGCAGTGATTTAAAATGCAATTAATGCATTCTGTAAGCAATTGTTTTCTAAATGCTTCAAAATAATAGCTCTAGTAGTTATTGCGTTTGTTCAGCAATTAATGGAAGCTTAAATAACATTTTAACCTAGTTTATGCAGCAAACAAAGAATAAATAAATACATTTATTAGGAAAATGTAGATTTTCATTTGGAAACAAACCAGATTGCATTGCTTTACACTGTTAATATTTTTAGTCCCAGTGATGCTAATTGAACTCATAGCATGTACGAATGTTTTTCGGATTTTTTTTGTACTTGAAATATGTGTTTGTATTTTTCTTATTAGGAAGTTACTCCATAATATAAGAAAAATTCAGTTACAAATACATGTCAAATGTAAAAGAGATCTGAAAATTTGTGAATGTTACAATTCGTATTGGCGTCACTGCGACTAAAAAGATTAAGAATTACAATTATTTTTTTTCCCCAATTCAACAGGTGTGAAGGAACACAGTTTTGTCCCCAGAAAAGGATACAGAGTACAAACAAACAAAGCAACTAACACAAATAGACAAAATAACAGCGGAACACTAAGCATGGTACAGAAAATCTAAAATCACAGTGTTAAACTGAATAAATGTTCTCTAGCCTCCCAATAGCGGGAGTCAGTGGCGTAGCGAGAAATTTTTCATGGGGGGGGGGATTACGGCAACTGCTACTCACATATATGTATACGTGTGTGTGATAAGGGAGTGAAGAATATACATTTTGTATGGGAAAAAATTCCTCAAGGGGGTGGGGGTTGTGACCCCCCTTGGCTGCGCCACTGGCGGGAGTAAATGGATTTTTCCTTCAAAGCTGAACAGAGAGGGAGTTTGTCAGCAGTCGTTACCAAGTCGCCACAGCGCAGAGAGTTTTAACACAGCACAGGGGCCGAATCAGGAATATTAACTATCTTAATAATATACGAATGTGCGTCGTGAAGATAGTCGTGCACATTTGTCATTCGGAAAGCACGGATAGTCCGGAGACCGTGTTCTCTAGAATTCAGTGCGCGAAAAAAGTATAAGGACACGCGAAAAATCGCCAAATCTAGAAGCCTTGTTTAAAGAATCGTATGCAAATTTTTTCAGCAAAAATAGAAGTAAAACTAAAATATTTCATGCGTAAAGTAATTAGAATTTTCAATTTTAAATCTGCTAAAATTTAAATTTGTATTTTTAAACCTAAATGAAAACGGAAAAAAGTATAAGGACATTGCTTTTCCCCCAGTAATTATTTAAAAATTTGCATATTTGAAAGCATAAAATGACAATTCTGAGTTAAAAGATTCATTTGCGAAAAGAATTTTCCACTCGGCGACTTTCAGTGTGAATTTTTAACGATGCCCAAAGGAAGTCAACTTTTTGACTCTGAAAAATGAAAAATTGTTGCTTTTCGAAAATGTGGATTAAGTGGATGGTAAATTTCAAAAAGAATCAAGAGATCTAAAACGGTGGTTTATAATTTTCTAAAAAATCATGGGATGTATGATATGAAAAGCGAACTGGGAGACCAGAAATTCTCACTCGTCGACAAAAAAAGAAGTATTGTAAGGAGATCTTGCGAGAAAAAAGAAACCGCAAATGAAGTTAGACAAAAGAGTTTACCATGCTCAAAAAGGACTGTTCAAAATGTTTTGAGTAAACATCCTCAAGTTTCTTATGGGAAATTAGTGTCACGCCCCCTCTTACAAATCATCATAAGAAAAGAAGAGTTGACTTTGCCAAAAAATACATTTCTCTTGGTCAAAAGTGGGTTGATGTAAATTTTCGGACGAAAAAAAGTTCAATCTTGATGGACCTGATGGTTTTCGTTATTTTTGGTATGATCTGCGAAAGACCAAGAAAGTGTTTTCCAGGCATCAATATGGTGGTGGCTCGGTTATGGTATGGGGCGCTTTTGCGGCAAATGGAACCACTCCAATTGTATTTATCAACCGTAAAATGAATTCGGACAGGTATGCTGATATGTTAGGAGAAAGTTTGTAACCTGAAGCGCTACTAATTACTTCAGGGGACTATATTTTTCAGCAAGATAATGCTTCGATACACGTTTCTACGAGCACAAAACTCTGGTTGGCCGGTGAGAAGTCCCGATCTTAATCCAATCAAAAACTTATGGATACCTCTAGCCCGAGAAGTTTATAAAAACGGCACGCAATATCAATGTACACAAGATCTTGTCGTCGCTATCAAAGACCCTTGAGAAAAAATATCTGTGGACATTTTAAAAGATCTTTCAGGATCTATGACCTCTCGGCTTATTCAAGTCATTGAAAAAAGGTAGTTTTCTTGATTATTGAAACATTTTTTTAAGTATTTTAGAACATTTCTTTATAATTTTTTCCGTATTTCCTTTAATTTTAAATTTTGTAAAATCAATATTTTGAAGCTTAATTTTGTTTTTTATGTAGTATAAGTGTTATCACAAAATTATGCAGCAGAAGTAAGATATATAAAAATTTCATTTAGGTGAAATGGAAATAAAGCATATTTTCATGCAATTAAATGTTGTCCTTATACTTTTTTCGCGCACTGTAGTCCAGAAGATTAAGGATCGATGTACTCCAAATTTTCTCTCTTGTTCTTTCTTTCAGTTTGGATGTGTATAGGTTTCTTAGGGTCAGCTCAATTATTGAGGAAACAGATCTGTAACAGACTTACTCAAAAATAGCCTGTTCGATGGTACATCCTTTTTTTGACCAACTTATCTGTAGTCTTATTTCAAGGGATATCGCAGTAAGACGGGATATACTGTAAAATATATTAATTTTCTCTTTTTAATTAGTGTAATGAGAACAGTTGAGATTAGGGATAACTAAACTATAAAGATAATTAGTTCCAGACTTCTGTAGAACAGAACTCAGCATGTTAACCCTTAAATGCATGAATTTTAAAGACGTTCGATCGATAATAACGAGTGTAAGCTAAATTTCCTATATCAGTTTTGCGAATAACTAATTAATGTTTTCAAAAACACGCAGTTTGGAAGAAGCATGTTAAACTTTTATTAATCACGATATAAACCATTCATAATTAAAATCTATATTTTATGTATGAAATTGACGTAAGAAATTTCGCTTCTACTCTAATCCGGCACTGAAAGATACGATGCATATATATGCATTATAGGGTTAATACGGCGGGTTGTTCTGCAGTAAAGACCCCGAATTCTCGAAAACTAATACCATACTTAAATACCGGAACAAAGCCATCTGAGTTAAGGCTGCCAGATGAATAGCAACATTTACAGCCAGAAAACTTCATAAAGCCACAGTTGTAGTGAATAGTTATAGTGAATTTTATTGTGAGGATAGCCATAGCTGTAGTGAATTTTACCGTCGGGAAAATAAATACTGACTATTTCTTGAAAAATCCAGAAATTCTGTCTTTAATCCTTGGTACACATACGTAAAAAAGGTTCATTCAAAAGGTTCATAATAAAGAGCCGATCATTCGAACGGTACTTTGTTTTTGGAACCGTTCTGAATAAAAGCGACAAATGCAGCAATAACCTTCTAAAAAAATGTTTTTTAATCAGCAGATGTAAAGTAATAATAATAATAATAATAATAATAAGCAATACTTCCTCGGTTGAAAATTTCTGAAGCAAATAATTCAATTCCCTATTTCACAATTCTCACCTTTAATAGCATGTACTTAGTCCACTTCCTGGTTGCATGCAAATGCCGATCAATCTATCTGTAATAAACTCAAACCGTCAGGTGCATAATGTGTTTAAATGTAGATTTCACGGAGCGAGTGTTTGAATAAAGATATCATTAGATTCATTAAGTGATCTCGTAACAAATGAAGTGTCTCTCTTACCAAGCCATGATTCCATCAGTTAATTAATATTTAAGGATAATTTAAATATCGCACAGCGTATTTCTCTGATACCACAAACATTCCTTTGTTCGTGTGTTCAAACTTTGATGCATACCTTGTTTTCGAATTAAAATATTTATGCTGGTGCAACACCCGGCATCAATAATACATATTTATGGAATGCAGCATAAGACGATATTTGTGGAATTTTACTACTAAGTGCTTCTTTTCTGTCTTTTGTTTACAGTATGGAAATTACGAAAACAGTTTCCTTATTTGTGATGAAAGGCTATTAAGCGTAAATAGCTCTGGTTGAAAGCGAAATGCAATGTTAAAGGGAAATCGCATAAGCCTCAAATATTATTGTGCGGGGAATTTTAAGTAAATGTCTTATTTATCAGATTTCAGCATTGGTTGTGAGCTGTTATTTAATCTGAAGCAATTAAAAACTGTCTGCTCCTAATTAGTGTTTCAAATTGAAAACTAGTGTGCCAGGATTAGGTATTCTTGATATCGAAAAGAGGAGATGTAGTATTGATAACCCTTTTTTAGATGTTCTCAGTATTACATTCATGGATTATACTTTAAGTGTTATGAATGAAACAATTAATTTATTGACATCGTTTCATTTATTTGAACTATTCGCTATGCAATTATAGCACGCAGTACTCAAAAATAAGTAAATTAATAAATAATCCAAACCGAACTAGGGTTTTTGGTTCTAATTTACGAGATATACATATTTTTATGTATAGAAAAAGTAAAAAACTATTGACTTACAAATTATACCATCATGCCTCCATGAAACAGAAATACAGTGAGCAGGTCATTTGTGAGTAAAAAAAGCACAAGAAAGAAAGATTTCTTAATGGATTATATTAACCCATTTATGCCTAGTGTCCCTTTTTTGGGACGGCATTTTCGCTATTAGTCGAAAAAGTTATTTATTTTTCCTAGCCTTTGTTCATGAGTATTGAGCCTCAACTCCACAAAATATTTTAACATAACGCAGTTGGATGTTGATATTTCGATTTTTATGCATAATGATTTTAAAAGAAATCATTCCTAGTTCAAGAAGTTGACCTCAGAAATTTATCTATTATTTCTGTTATCAGTAAAAATCGAAGATAGTCGCAAAAATATCCAGGCACAAATGGGTTAATGTCATTTTATCTCTTACCCCCTTTACTGAATATTATCCGAAAAATGTGTCCCAAAAATGCGACATAATTTTACATATATTTAAATACTATTAGTTCACAACAACTTTAATCTATTGTTACAGTATTCCGTAAAATGTAGAATATGCATCAAATGTATTTTTCTATAAATAGGTTACATTCATAAAAATTTCAACATAGGGTTACCAGGCGAAATGCACGAAAGACGAGAGATAAAATGACATATTCAATTAATGTCGTTTTAATACGGCAATAATGAAACTAAAAAATTAGGGGGGTTCAAGGGGGGGGGTCTCCCCCTGACGAGGCTCGAACAGCCGAGTTTTTACATATATTTAAATACCATTAGTTCACAACAGCTTTCATCTATTGCTAAAATATTTCGAAATCTGTATTATATGCATCACATGTACTTTTCTATAAACTGGTTACAATCATAAAAATTTCAACATAGGGTTACCAGGCGAAATACACGAAAGATGAGAGATAAAATGACATAGTCAATTAATATCGTTTTAATATGGCAATAATGAAACTAAAAAATCAAGGGGCTTCAGGGCGGTCTCCCGCTGACGAGGCTCGAAATATATATATATATATATATATATATATATATAATTGAAAAAATGATCGAAATAAGATTGGAATGCTACGTTAAGAAAAATTCTTCTCATTAATTTTCAAACACTTTTCAAATTTGTGTACCAGGTACCCTATTGGAAATGCTACATAGACTATAAATAGTTCTTCACATGAGCAATCAGAATAATTCTCATAGATCGTCTTCTATTGACAGGCATTGTTTAAAGTGTAGAATAGAGACTAAAATCTATTTAATATTTGTCATTGAGGTTAATGCTTTCCGTTGAAAAAATGTTTTGCCTTAATGAGATTATTCTCAAACTCCTGCTATTTTCATAAATGATAATTATGTTCGAAAATGTTTTATAATTGATGCATTTGAGGTATAGTTTATCTTTCTTCTTTCTGTTTTATTAAACTCTATGGTCGTTTCGACATAAGTAACATTTTATGTGTGTTTTTTTCACAAAGTTTTCATCTTTTTTAACATGGAAGCCTTGTTTCCTTGAGATTCCTTAGTAATAGACTGATTGTTTTTTAGAGCGTATGAGTTCATTGTTCACATAACAATTTTCAGAAAATTAGGGAATCAGATTGAATAATACATTTGAATACTAAAAGAAACATTTTTGGGAGACATTTCACTAAAAACGAACGCCACATCACCGAACATTAAAGTATACGTGCTCGGTGAAGACGCTTAGATTTTAGCCGGTATGCTACTTGCAAAAAAAGAAGCAGAATACCTCTACAAGAATAAAAATACTGAAAAATATTGCGAACACTTTTATTTCAGGAAACACTAAATAACACGGAATCAGTCCAGACGAAAACGCCTTTATTCTCGAGTGCAATATCCTTTAATGTTTCTATAACATTTCTGCCAAAAAAATGTAACACTTTTTTTTTTTTTGCTTCTCTCCTACGGTTTCTGTTTCTGTGAAATAAGGTTTTGTGTTATGTGAAAGAAACTGGAGAAATGTGTATTGTAAGAGGTAGACCTTTATCTCCGAACAAAAAAGGTATGCCAAACATACAAACGTATAGTTAGAAATTTTTACAGCGACCATGCTTTACGGGAGCTAAACATAGTGCAAAATTCGTATTCTACGGGTCAAATAATTAAAATTTGCATTTTGTTGCATGAAAATCGATTAACTAGAATGCGAGATAAGAGGCTTTGTGTGTATCCCTTTTTGTATAAGGAATTTCAGGAATTCTGGAGAAATATTGGCGCTATCGCTTAGCAGTTTTGGGGGCTTATTTCTGGCACCAAATTTGGTGATTTTTGCCCAAAAGTTGCCAAGCTTCGCTACATACTGAGGCATCCCTGCATCAATAAGGATGGATATGCAAATGCCAGACAGTTTCACTCTGTAGCTGCATTGAAGGCCGCCATCTTTGAACACTGGAATAATACTGTTGTTATCATCCTCCAACTATTGCTAAATAATATGTCACAACATGAACTATTCAGAAAGGGTTCAGAAAGTTCGGAAAGGGCAGGGTAAAATTTATCCCAAAATCCAACATTTCTGCTATGTCAGAAATCGGAATATTTACAACTAAACGAATCTGCAACCTTCGAAACCAAATATAGCAAAGTTTAAAAACCGTTTCGTGCTGCCTGGAATATTCTTAAAAGAAATGAAAGAAATCTTTCCAAAACTCATTAAATTCAGAGTATCAAAATTATTCTCACAGAATTAATTCTTACACAACAGACATGTTAGCACAACCATACAAAATTTGTTTTAATTTTAAAAAATTGGAGAAAACGTTCCAAAACTCATTGCTCAGACAGGAACAAAAATTTTCACAACATAAATATTTTTCGATGACACATATTTAAAATTTAGTATACAATGTAAACACATTTTTAAGAAAAGAACTATCGATTTAAATTAAATTGGGATAAGGTCCTTTTACCCGTGTGTCTCTGTCATTTCAGCGAGGAACTGGACTCACCCCCCAACCCCCTTTGGCTACGCCACTGCTTTGAAAGTTACTATAAAGAATCATAAATATCAATTTGTATAATGTATTTTATTACACTTCACGTAAAAGGAATTATTCCCCTACCAGCACTCCGGAATCGAAATATTATGCAAATTCAGAACAGAGGGAATTACTGTTACATAGGCGCACCCACGGAGGGGGCTATGGGGGCTAAAGCCCCTCCTAAAGGTCGAGAGTTAAAAGTGAAAAGCTTTGAAATTGAAACTTAATGAAAATATTTTATTTTTTAAAATCGTCTTCAAATTATTTCTAAAATATTTTTTACCAAAATAAGACAATTTTTAAATAAGTGCTTACAGTTTATGTATGAAACGCAATTAAACTAGGTTACAACATCACTGAATATATCCGATAATTATTTATGACTCTATAAAGAGTTACAATGATATGAGCAAGTCAAGTGGTACCGAATATTTCGACGTTGTAAGAGAATTCTAACTATAATCGATGTCACTAAAACCGAGTTCAGCATTATTTGTATCCGAGCCCCCACTAAACAAAAATCCTGGGTGAGCCACTGTACTTTTACATAGATTCAGCACAGTACGGCACATAGGTTCCCGTTTCAAGGGGAGGGGGAGAATCCGGTATTTTTAAACCTTTGTTGTTACTGGAGTTAATGTACATGTTTTAAAGCACCTACTTTTAATACTTGTCATACTTTCTGAGTGACTAGAACCCTCTCAGCCTCTGTTAACCCTTTGAGGCGATACCCTGTCCCAATGCTGAAAAAAGGGCAGCCGTTGCCATCGCTCGACTTAACTACCAGCAAGATGGCAGACGATCGAAACGTTCATCGCGTGCCACAGATCTAAAGACCAGCCAGCTGCGTAAAAAGGGTCTCTAGATCTGTGGCACGCGATAAACGCTTCGATCGTCCGCCATCTTGCTGGTAGTTAAGTCGAGCGATGGCAACGGCTGCCCTTTTTTTTCAGCATTGGGCAATCTATCCAGCTGTTCTCGCATTCTTCCATTTTTCAGCAGATGTCAGTGTTGTTAAAAATAATCGTGCCAATTTTTTCGCGGGAAATGACGTGCTAAAAAGTAAAGGATTCTCGTGGAGCTATGTCACACGCAACTATTTTTATAGAAATCTAATCTATTCTTCGTGACTGGCAACAGTCAAAACGTCAGAGTTGGGTGTTCCCAGAGCGGGAACACTGCGCGTTAAAGGGATAAATGCATGCATATGTAAATATACTGCAATTTTAAATACATTCAAATTTATATTTAGAGCAATTGATAAACAAGTAAAATCATAAAATATTAGAAAAAATATCATGTAATTTCTAACGCGCGATTTCTCTACTCTTTGGCACCGTTTCCGTCCACATCAACTCGCGGGCGGAAACCCGCTAGCATGCAGTGTGTAGCAGGCGGAGTAACAAATCTTGTCATAGCATCCGGAGTGGACGCGAAATCGCCCGCCTTCCCTTTGTCTTTACATACAGCTGCCATTAGCTGACTTGCGGCTAGCCCGTGAGCTGCTCCTCCGAAGAGTAAACAGGGGGAGAACATTGCGCATTCAGTTCTGCGCATCTTTACTCCTCTTCCAAGCAGAGGAGGAATGTGCAAGATTCTCTGTCCGCGTCATTTCTCTTACATTTATTTTGTATTTACTTTCGCTTTCGGGTGCGGAGGGAGGCGTTTTTTAAACCAGTTTTTAACCATTAATTAGTAATTAAAAAATGCACATTTTTATTTGTGCCAGACGTTAAACCAATAACATGTGCCGGCTTCTAAATACAAAAAAAAGTTAGTTATAAAACAAGTACGCTGCTTGAAGAAAATATTTAGATTTTTTTAGAGCAAACTCGTTAGAGCAGCGGTTCTCAACCTCCTTAACGTCGCGCCCCCCCCTCACATTTTTCAGCATACATTCAGTTTTTTAATTTTTAACAATGAACATTTAGTCGAATTTTCTACAAAATAATGTTATCAGTAAAGTTTAGATGAACATTTTAAGCGAAAATAGGTATGTTTTTGAGGGTGTGCGGAAAAAAGCGCACCGGAAAAAAACGCACACTATTGAAGGGTTTATTTTTTCGGATGAATGTGTGTGTGTATGTGCGAGTGTGTGTGTGGGGGGGGGGGCGCTTGAAATAAAAAATGTAAGAAAGGAGTGGGCATCCGAAAGTGCGCTCTTGTTTCTCACATTTTTTCATTTCACGCCCCCCCTCCCCCCCCCTCAACTCAAAAAATAAACCCATTCAAATCATGCGTTTTTTTTTTTTTTTTCAGGTGCGCATATTTAATCAAAGTTGGTGAAGGGGAATAAGATTTGCAATACTAATAATGGTAAAAATATAATTACTAAAACTATTTCAACAAAACTAATTAAAAATTAATTTTAATTACAGTTATGCATAGCCAATATTTTACATTTTAAGAAATGAGTTTTAAATAATTTTTAGCCAGTTTCCTTTAAAAAGGGTTTTTTTAGCATTTGTAAATGAAAATTTGTTTAAAAACATTACACTTATACTAACATTTGATACAAAAAGTTTTTTTTTTTTAATTGACTTATTAATACCATAATTTAATTCTGAAAAAAAGCATGTCTAAAATAAAAGAACTAATATTTAAATTAAATACTTTCAAGAATAAAAATATTTATATGTAAATATATATACCTATAAATCATTTATTCTAAGAATTATTATTTAAAACCACAGAGTTAACAAGATAAATTACCATGAATCAGAATAAATTCTTGCATTTATAAAAAGAAAACCAGTAATAACAAGCCATAGCTGATTACAAATCAGACTGAATGTGATAACATATTACAGTGAACGTGCATGTTAAATCTGTGGAGTCTTAGATTCTTTTTTTTAGGGTTGCTGTTAGGTGAGAGATGGTATTTAAAATTTTCGAAACTGCTATAATTTGTTACTGAATGTCTAGTTTTGGACTTTGTCCTAAGAATACAAATTGAACTATTGGGAGGGGGAAGAGGGTCATTCAGATTATGAACAATTTAGTATAAAACTAATAAAAAATTGACAATATAAAAAAATATCATAAAACGGAAAAGGGCAATGAGACGTTTCGAACGGCCATGGGCTACTCTGCATAATGTATACTTACAAATCAAGCCACTGTTCTTGGAAAGTTGTCTGAATGGCAATTTTCAATAGAGATAAATACAAAATACACTGATATACCTCTGTTTACGCCCTTTTGGACGCCCACTTCTTTCACATATTTTTTTTTTTAATTCACCCCCTCTTATTTTCTAAAAATACAAACCCATTCAATATTGTGCGCTTTTTTCCGTGATTCATTTTTGAGTAAAAATGAGAATAAATAAGGTGATTTTTTTAAAAACAAGCATCACTACTTGCTCTTTGGTTTTTCTCGCTCCCCCCCCCACAAACGCAAGGCGCCCTCCTTAGGGGTCGCGCCCCACAGGTTGAGAAACGCTGCATTAGAGCATTGTGGTATGAAACACATACCACTCATTCAAACTTTTTTCTAAGCTATCACATGCTAGTATAATTTTACTACCAATTGCTATTCACCCACTTTACAAATGTATTGGTAATTAGTAAAATAAAAGTAAGAGTGTTTTCATTTTCAATGGCATTAGTTGCTTTGTAAATGTAAATTTTACGTTGCGGATAAAACAACGTTTTGTGCATCGAAGAGCTAGTAAGATCTTAATCAATTTAAAAATACTAAGCTTTGAACTTTTTGCACACTTAAGTTTAGAGAAATTTTAACTGCTATAATATTCGAATTATTATTTCTCTGTTAATACGTCTAAATCTTTTAGTCAGTTCCGTACAATTGCAATCAAACACTACTCATTCAAATCTTCAATTATATAAATCTTCTCAAGTTAAACTCATGTGCATATGAATAATATGTTAAATTTTAACATAAAATTTTAACATAGTTAAAAACTGGTTTAAAAAACGAACGTATTAAGAAAAGCCTCCTTCCGCACCCGAAAGCGAAATGACGCGGACAGAGAATCCTGCACATTCCTCCTCCGCGTGGGAGAGGAGTAAGATGCGCATAACTAAATGCGCAGTGCTCTCGCTCTGTTTACTTTTCGGAGGAGTAGCTCACGGGTTAGCCGCAAGTCCATTAGCTGTGCTCTAGATACTCAGGACAAGTTTGAGTCACACATTACAAGCTTACAATTTTCGTTTTCTGGTGGTTTAAAGCAATTGTACTCTCTGTATGTATATACCCATTTGTTTTATGAAAGCTTCCTCATTAATTCAATAAAACGTTTTACTAGTAAGGATTTTTTTATTTTTAAATAAAATGATCGATTTAAAAGCGATTCTAATAATTTCAAAGTCCTTTAATTTGTCTGGGATATGCATTGAAATCTTTCAACCCGAACTTTCCTCCGTTTACGGCGAAATCGACGCAAATACGGTTCGTTTACTCATCCGTAGTTTTGTATCGGAGGTTATTCTGTCATTGCAAACACCCAAAGAGAGAATCACAGTAGTCCAGCTTTTTTACACAAATTCATGTGGCTGCATGGATCACGCAAAATCCGCTCCCTCGGCGGTTGTTGATCTTTTAACACCTGCGGTGTCATTGATAAAAAAAAGAAAAAAAAGCTGCAATTAATGACAATTAAAATCCTGTAAATTTTTCAGAGCGGAGGTGAAGTGGTAAATGGTGAATAAAGGTGGAGTATAGAACGGGATAACGAATTGTACAGTTTCAACTTCATAATTCTTTGTTTACATAGTTTGGTCATGGGTAGTAATTCACATATATTTTTTATTTTAAGTACAATTACTCAGCCGGCACTGAAATCGTGAAATGCATTTAAGTACTATCCAAGTAAAGAAATGGCGGAGCACGAGGGGGGGAAGCAGGAGTGGCTAAACGCTCGGGATACACCCCCTAACACCCCACCCCCTTGTCCTTCCTTAGATGCGTCCATTTTACCACGAATAAAAAGTAAAGATAACAACTCTACAAGTAAAGATATATCAAATGTCTATTAAAACTTAGATTCCCGAGAAATTCTTTGTTTGGAAACGAAAACAATTACGCCCGTATATTTGCCCCTAATTATAGCATCATTTTCAGAGAGGGATTATTAATCTGCCCCTATCCTCGAAATTTTAATTTAGCCTACCAAGCTCACGTGATATGCTTTTAAGTTTAAAGAAGTAAACTACTCTACAGGTTTTGTGAAATTTAATTATGAGATATTTATTTAATTATTAAATTTCATTTGAAATATTCTGAGCAGACATTTGTTTGTATTCCAAAGCTAATAAACCCTTATCGGTTTCCACTAAAAAGAAAAAAAAAAAAAAAAAAAAAAAACGGAATGAGTTATGTCTCCGCCTACCATGAATCTAGGTAGCTCCACCTCCTATAAAACCCATTTATAAACTTTTTATTCGTGGTAAAATGGACGCAACTAAGGAGGGAAAGGGGGTGCGGTGTTAGGGGGTGTATCCCGAGCGTTTAGCCACGCCTGCTTCCCCACCTCGTGCTCCGCCATTTCTTTACTTGGATAGTACTTAAATGCATTTCACGATGTCAGTGCCGGCTGAGTAATTGTACTTAAAATAAAAAATATATGTGAATTACTACCCATGACCAAACTATGTAAACAAAGAATTATGAACTTGAAACTGAACAATTCGACAGAATTGCGCGAAATTAATATATATATATATATATATTTCAACACTAAACTTACCATAAATATTGTTAAGAGTGATAGGGTGTCCTCCGCTCACATCTGACCCATACGAGCACGAACTTTGCCAGTCACCTCATCAGCGACCCTCTCCGAATGCCCCGGATAAACAGCATCAATGACATTGATGATGAGGTCTCTTTACTGACTCAGGACATTAACAAAGCACTTAAAGCAGCCTCTCGTCCCGCCAAGGACCACCTCACTACCTACCTGCCCCCGGACATCCGTCTGATGATTCACGCACGGAACCAAGCCCGTAAGATCTACCAACGGAGCAGGTACCCCGCGGATCGTGTGGTGTTCCAACGCCTACAAGCTGAAACTCGCACAGCCATACGTAATCACAAGCAGCAAGCCTGGGCCGACCACCTTTCCACCTTAACAACTGAAGACTCCTCGGTCTGGAGAGCGATGAAAAAGCTCACCACGAAAAGGACTGACTTCCCGCCTATTCGTAAGGGCAATTCATACGCTCTTTACAACAAGGATAAGGCCAACGCTATTGCACTCGCTTATAAGGAACAGTTTACTAACAGTCTACTCTCCGATATTGATATTGAGAACGAAGTTACTTCTCGTCTTCAAACCCCACCCACGATCCCCATCGAAGGTGTCCTACCCTCAGAAATTATCGACATCATCGCCAAATTAAAAAAGAAAAAGTGCCCTGGGCATGATCAAATCTCCAATACGGTCATTCAAAACCTACCGGCCAAGACCATCCTCCGGTTCACCAGTATCACAAATGCTATCTTGAAGCTTCAATACTACCCTGAAACTTGGAAAAAAGCTATTATCTGCCCTATTCCAAAACAAGGCTTGGATCTCACTAACCCAACATCTTACCGACCTATCAGTTTGCTCTGCGGACTTGGCAAAGTTGTGGAAAGGGTCATACTGAACCGTCTCGCCACTCACCTCGAAAGCAACAGTATTCTGATACCAGAACAATTTGGTTTTAGAAGTCGCCATAGTACTACACATCAACTCCTCAGGGTAGTCGAACATCTGACTGAAGCCGTCCAAGCTAAAGACAGTGTGGCGATTGTCCTTTTCGACATTTCAAAGGCATTCGACAAAGTCTGGCACGTCGGACTCATTTACAAACTGTTCGGTATGGGCGTGCCAGACTCTCTTGTCCATCTCCTTTACAACTATCTACAGGGACGCAGCTATTCGGTCAGAATACAAGATGCTGTCTCGGACAACTTTCCCATCAAGAGTGGAGTGCCACAAGGTTCAATCCTAGGCCCAACCCTTTACAGTCTCTATGTAAACGACATACCCAGAAACCAAACCACTGATATTGCCTTGTATGCGGATGACACTGCTATCATCGGCAGAGCCAAGAACGCAAGAACGCTCCACACGAATCTCCAACACCACATTAACCAACTTGAGTTGTGGATGCGGAATTGGAAAATAAAGTTAAACCCTTCCAAATGCAAGGCACTCTCCGTTGGAAGGAAATTCCCACCCTCCCGTTTACATGTCGACAACACGGTACTGGAATGGGCTGATAGCGCACCATATCTTGGTGTCGAAATTGACAAACTGCTTACTTGGAAGAAGCACATAAATAGAACCAGAGGCAAGATGACCGGAGCCTTCCAGAGAATCTCCAGCCTCATATATACGCGCAAACTCAGCACACAGAACAAAGTGCTTTTATACAAAGCCACTGTTAGACCATTGGCCACATATGCTGCCCCGGTGTGGGCCTATGCGGCAAACACCCACATCAAAGCCCTAGTGGCAAAAGAAAGTAAATTTCTACGAACCATCCGTTACGGTCACCCACTACTTGCCAACAACATCATACTCAAAGACCTCTGTATGAGGACCCTCAAGCACCACTTACTGAAAATCTCCAAGAGATTCTACAGGAACATACGAAACGTTCCTAACGAAATTATTGCCACTCTACCAGATTATGAGCCGTCGGACCCACAGCATAGAAAACGCCCCAAGGCTGTTCTCCATGCCCTTCAAGATCAACCTTAAGCCCTTACACGCCACACACGTCGAGCAACCCTTCCTGTGAAGACCACCTATGGTGGGGGGAGGAAGGGTCGACATGCACACCCAACATCCAGAAAAATGACTTTCTGTACTGATACAGGCAGCTTCGCTGCTATCTACGCACATCCACAACAATAACACCCCTAACATTACATACTGGAGGTACGCGCGCTGCGCTGGCACTCCGAGAAGCTAGACCTCAGTCAGTCAGTCAGTCCATACGAGCATGAAAGTTCCTCAGCGATAGCCGTAGTTGAAGAATAATTTCATGTAAGACAGGGAAATAAGTACAGATAACATTCATACCATAAAAAATTTTTAAATGAAAAAAAATTAACATGACTAAAGCACCGTAATACTTTACAAATACTTTACAAAATTTCCTTGAAAGCTCACAATAACTATTTTTGTGCAAAAGAAATCTTGCATTATACAGGGTGTTTCTAAGGAGTTCGCACAAAATTTTAATGGAAATAGCGAACATCACAAGGATTGAGAATCCCATAGGAAAATTGAAAGCAAACGTCATTTTAACACTTTAGAGTTAGGCGGTTTCGGTTATATTTGAACAGATGTGGGCGTAGATTTTAAATGTTGAAATTTTAACAGAGATTTTTCATGTGCTAATGCTTTCATGAAAGGAATGTAAAGTGAAATAATGCTGAATCTGATCGATATATTTAGCTCATTTCATTGTGTTTTTGAAAATCTTATGCATAAAATTGTAAAATATTCGAGGAAAAAGATTTCTAAAGGTGCACAGTAGGCGGAGTTAACTCCGCCCACAATACGCCCAGTACACTGCCTATTTCACAATGATCTATTAACTATTTCCCGTAATACTTTCTACAGAATCTTTAGAAACACCCTTTATAAATAAAAATGTATTTAATGCCTGTCGCAAATTTATTGCTGTGTAAATTCATTTATGGGCCACCTTACGCATGAAAATGAGAATTTTAATTTGTATAAAAAAAACTACTGAAGTATTTAAAAAATTGAAATTTTGCAGAGCCATGCAAAATTAGTTTCTGCATCTATTTCCGTTGACAGTTTGGTAGGTTTCTATTCATAATTTTTTCGAGTATTAATTTAATAATTCATAATTATTATTAATATTTTATTTTATTATTAATAAGTAATATATTTATTTTATTATTAATATTTTACTGTTCGCTTAGTTCTAGAAGTATGATCTCTTTATCGGTCGATTGGTTCAAGAAGTAAGTACAAAAGTGAGCAGCACAATGAAAATTCGTCAATTTTAATCTGCTGGCAGCCAGCTGCTTCAAAAAAGGGTCTCTAGATCTGTGGCACGCGATGAACGTTTCGATCGTCCGCCATCTTGCTGGTAGTTAAGTCGAGCGATGGTAACGGCTGACCTTTTTTCAGCATTGGGAAAGGGTTGCGCCTCAAAGGGTTAACTGTCCATTGTTTATTTCTTATTTCCGTACCATACTACCTTCAAATCTAAAAATTTTATTCATATTCAAATGCATGCCTATGTAAATATACTGCCATTTTAAATGCATTCAAATAGTATATCTTAAGAACAATTAATAAACAAATAAAATCATAAAATATTAGAACAAATATCATGGAATTTTTAACGCGTGATTTCTCTTTGTCACAGTTTCCGTCCGCATCAACTCGCGGGCGGCAACCCCTAGCAGTGTATAGCAGCCGAAGGAACTATTCTTGCCACAGCATTCTAACTGGGCTCGAAACCTCCTGCCATCACTTTAGGGTGGGAACCGTCAGTGTAAATACTCAATTTCTAGGCTAACAGCTGCGATGAACTGTGTTCTAGAGCCAATCATTTTTAAAACCTGATGACGAGCATCAGACAATTTCCTGCAAATACATTAAAAGTTCCGCAAATACATTAATTTTCTGGTGGTTTAAAGCAATCTCTCTCTCTTTATATATATACTCATTTCTTTTACGAACACTTCCTCATTATTTCAATAAAACGCTTTACTGGTAAAGATGTTTCGATTTTTAAATAAATACTCAATTTCAAAGTGATTCTAATAATTTCAAATTCCAAGCCCTTTTATTTGACTAGTGTATACGTTGAAATCTTTCAACCCGAACTTTCCTCCGGTTTGGGCGAAATCGACGCAAATGCGGTCGTTTACTCATCTAGTTTTGTGTCCGAGGTTATTCTGTCATTGCAAACACCCAAAGAGAGAATCACAGTAGTCGAGCTTTTTAAACATATTCATGTGGCTGCATGGATCACGCAAAATCCGCTCTCTCGGCGGTTGTTGTTCTTTTAACACCTGCGGTGTCATTGATTAAAAACAAAGGTGCAATTAGTGACAGTTAAAATCCTGTAAAGTATTGAGAGCTGAGGTGAAGTGGTAAAAGGTGAATCAAGGTGAAGTATAGAACGGGATAACGGGGGAAGATATATCAAATGTCTATTAAACTTAGATCCCCGACAAATTCTTTAATCGGAAATGACAACTGTTAGCCCGTATATCTGCCCCTAATTATAGCATCATTTTCAGAGAGGGATTATTAATCTGCCCCTATCCTCGAAATTTTAACTTAGCCTACCAAGCTCACATGATACGCTTTTAAGTTTAAAGAAGATAACTACTCTACAGGTGTTATGAAATTTAATTATGAGATATTTATTTAATTATTAAATTTCATTTGAAATATTCTGAGCAGACATTTGTCTGTATTCCAAAGCTAATAAACCTTTATCGGTTACCGTAAAAAAAAAAAAAAAAAAAAAGAAAAGAAAAGAAAAAGAAAAAACGTAATGAGTTACGTCACCGCCCACCATGAATCTAGGTAGCTCCACCGCCTATAAAACCCATTTATAAACTTTTTATTCATGCTAAAATTGACGCATCTAAGGAGGGACAAAGGAGTGGGGGTGTTAGGGGGTGTATCCCGAGCGTTTAGACATGCCTGCTTCCCCCCCCTCGTGCTCCGCCATTTTTTTACTTGGATAGTACTTAAATGCATTTCACGATGTCAGTGCCGGCTGAGTAATTGTACTTAAAATAAAAAATATATGAGAATTACTACCCATGACCAAACTATGTAAACAAAGAATTATGAAGTTGAAACTGTACAATTCGACAGAATTGCGCGAAATTAATATATATATATATATATTTCAACACTAAACTTACTATAAATATTGTTAAGAGTGATAGGGTGTCCTCCGCTCACATCTGACCAATACGAGCATGAAAGTTCCTCAGCGATAGCCGTAGTTGAAGAATAATTTCATGTAAGACAGGGAAATAAGTACAGATAACATTCATACCATAAAAAATTTTAAAATGAAAAAAAAATTAACATGACTAAAGCACCGTAATACTTTACAAAATTTCCTTGAAAGCTCACAATAACTATTTTTGTGCAAAAGAAATCTTGCATGATACAGGGTGTTTCTAAGGAGTTCGCACAAAATTTAATGGAAATAGCGAACATCACAAGGATTGAGAATCCCATAGAAAAATTGACAGCAAACGTCATTTTAACACTTTAGAGTTACGCGTGTTCC
Source organism: Cheiracanthium punctorium (assembly GCA_038373885.1). Classification (NCBI taxonomy): domain Eukaryota; kingdom Metazoa; phylum Arthropoda; class Arachnida; order Araneae; family Cheiracanthiidae; genus Cheiracanthium; species Cheiracanthium punctorium. Next base: position 131,933 of record JAWZYV010013280.1, read on the forward strand.
GTTATATTTGAACAGATGTGGGCGTAGATTTTAAATGTTGAAATTTTAACAGAGATTTTTTATATGCTAATGCTTTCATGAAAGGAATGTAAAGTGAAATAATGCTGAATCTGATCGATGTATTTAGCTCATTCATTGTTTATTTGAAAATCTTATGCATAAAATTGTAAAATATTCGAGGAAAAAGATTTTTAAAAGTGCACAGTAAGCGGAGTTAACTCCGCCTACAATACGCCTACTACTCTGCATACTTTACAATGATCTAATAACTATCTCCCATAATACTTTGTACAGAATCTTTAGAAACACCCTTTATAAATAAAAATACATTTTAATGCCTGTCACAAATTTATTGCTTGATAAATTTATTTATGGTCCCCTAAGGCATGAAAATAAGCCATTTTACCGAATATAAAATAAACTACTGAAGTTTTTAAAAAATTGAAATTTTGCAGAGCCATGCAAAATTAGTTTCTGCATCTATTTCCGTTGACAGTTTGGTAGGTTTCTATTCATAATTTTTTCGTGTATTAATTTAATAATTCATAATTATTATTAATATTTTATTTTATTTTATTTTATTATTAATAATAATATATTTTATTTTATTATTAATATGGTATTGTTCGCTTAGTTCTAGAAGTATGTTCTCTTTATGGGTCTATTGGTTCTAGAAGTAAGTATAAAAATGAGCAGCACAAATGAAATTCGTCAATTTTAATGATTTGAATTATGCGTAAATTTAAAGACTTATTTATAGTGAATAGTTCGGATTATACCCTATAAAATGCATCCAAAAATATATTTAAAGAAAAGTTATGTGAAAGATTAAACCACAAAGTAGGATAAAACAGACTGTGGCCAGATTGTTGCTTGTATGTAGTACTCATTTCTCAAAGGAAAAAATCATGAATTACGTTAAACGTCTGATTGCCACAGAATTTTAAGTCGTGTTTCAGATTTCAGAAGAAAAAAAAAATCTTAAATTTTCGTATTTATTGAATAGAATTTATTACTCAAAGCTCATAATAAGCTGAAATGCAAAAAGGAAATAAACTGCATGCGTTTTACTCCTAACAGATGCTATTTGAATTTTTGATTAAAAACTGTATTTACACAAATTCCAAGGAACACTTAATTCGAGAAGCACATTTAAAAAAAATTTAAATGTACTAGTGATTTTAAAGAAATCAACGGAAAAAAAAAAAGAGAGAGAGAGAGAGAGAGTGTGTGTAGTTTAGGGTCCCGGATGCCATCGTGTATTTTATTTCATCGGTTCGCCCCTAACTCGGCTGAGATACCGCCCCCCAAAGACCTATTGAATTTTCGTTTTTAAGGTTGACGACATTTTCAAAGCATGCAGGCTGTTTATTGGATTTCAATGGATTTTTCACTGTCAGGTGTCAGACTGGCACTAACAAACAAACATACGCGTTTACTTGTATGTTTGCTTGTTTGTTTGTAACCGATTCCTTTGAACTCGATTTTGACCCACTCTAAACGGTCAGATTTAATTTAAACTTTCTAGACTTATCAAGGACCGATCACAATGCAACAATTTGATAAGTTTATCCCATTTTCCTGATTAGGATCGTCAGGATTAGTAATTTTCTTATAGATCCTATGCGTCACAGCGAGAGAGGTGGGGCTATTGGTTACTGTATTCAATGGTATGTTTGGGTAGTTACATTTTTGAAATCCAGATGGCATATCTAAAAATTTTACCTCAATATTCTTACATGCATGTTTGTGTTTGTTGTAGTCGTTATGAAACTTGTTTGTTGATTAGAGACCTATTTTTCCTTTTTAGTGAGGAAGGTAACATTTAACTGCAGGTTAATTAATTAAAACTTAATGGTGCACCGCAGGGGCATAGCCAGAGAAGGTCTGAGGGGTTGCTGCACCCCCTCCTAAATGGGACCCTTTACTTAGCTTACAATTTGATATTTAGCTTACAATTGAACTTTAGCTTTAAATTTGATACCCAGCCCACCCCGAATTAAAATCCTGACTACGCCACTGGTGCACAGGGAAAATGAATTATCTCACAGTTTGTACTTTCCAACTTAGGGTTCCTTAGTGTCTTATGAGAGACATCGAAAATTACAAATAAATTTTAAATAAATACAGTTTAAGAAAAACTAAAAAACACGCTTTAGATACACGCTAGAGATAAATTGAACTAACTAAAAAGTGAAAAATAATTCTTAATATAGAAATTAATTAATGACCGAAAAATAGTATTATTGTGAAAAAAGCGTGGGATGCTCCATATATGAGTTCTTGAGAATATTCCATCGGTACGATTAGTACAAAAATGATACAAAAAAATGTAGTACAAAGCGTCCCACACTTTTTTCACAATAATACTATTTTTCGTTCATTAATTTATTTCTATATTAAGAATTATTTTTCACTTTTTGGTTAGTGCAATTTATCACTAAAGCGGGTTTAGTTTTTTAAAACTATATTTTTATTAGGATTCTGCAGAACAGATTCACTTGGCAGATGTCAGATTGTGATCCCCGACCTCTGAGAAAAACGCTTTAATTTTACAATTAGGAGTGTTCTGATTGCTGATTACCTGGCCTTCAAAAATTTTTGGTGGGTTACTACCTTTAAGAAAGGTTATATATACATATTTTTCCTACACAGACTCTTTTCTTTCTTTCCCCAAAAAAGGTTATTAACTAATAAAAAGTATTTGCTTTAACTGAGGGAAGGACTTTATTATAGCTCCGCCTCCAGTTACTGCCCACTCTATACAAATGCAGATAAACTTTTTGAAAAAAAAAAAAAAAATGCAGGATGCCACAGCAGGGCGTTACTGAATATTGTGTTTATTTTATTTCACTTTATTTTTATTTATTTATTATCGGATTTCGACAAATCGGTCTAGTGAAAATTAAAAAATGTATTTTTCTTGCTTTTTATTTGCCGTCCGCTTTCACCCGTCTGGGACATTCTGAAATTAGGAATTAAAAATTTTGTTAACTCCGGTCAAGATTCCGGTTAAACTTATAAACAGTAGCCTCTGATTTAGAGGACGATGTAGGTCAATGCTTGCACGGCCCAACAAATGTAAGGTAATCAAACGTTTGAACAAAGAGTTGGCGACAAATCAGCGTAGCGTACCCAATTTTGGAACAAAAATAGCAAAATAGGGGTGAGGATATAATGCAGACGGAATGTTTACAAGTTATGGACGATTTCGGGATTAAAGGGAAACGATAGTCGCAAAGGAGCATTTTTTTTTTTTTTAAAGAGAGATTAATAATGATGGATTAATATTTAAAAATCCTTTTTTCCACTTTAGATGGTAGCCCAGAGCAATTAGCTCAGTGCAACTTTTTACCCATACTCTTTGATCGTTTGAATTCGTCAATCGTAGCAGATCTCGCTAATCGTGGAGAACAGTACTTCTTTATGTCTAATATTTCTTTTTATTTTCAATTCCTTTCATTCTTTTTTTTTTTTTTTTAAGTGAAATCATTTAATGACTGTCTACTAAAAGAGCTCCCTCAGCCTTTCTTCTTCGAGCTGATTGTCACCATGCAAATGGATTTTCTAGAAAGAAAAAATTAATACACACAAACTTTTTTTTAAATATTAATTTTATTTCAAGAAATCGAGGGAGTTCTTTTAGTAACCGAATAGTACATGTTTTGAATAAATTATTTTGGGGGCTCCTTTTTCCTTTGCGAACCGAACCGCAGGGGGGGTTTCATGGAATACCTGCATCACATGCTTACCTCCAGCGTGAAGTTTGAAGTGTGTTTTGATAATCTAGTAATAAAAATACCCCAAAAGATGACAGGGGCGTAAAATCAAATTCGGCTCGAAAAAGTCGGGCCGAGAGAATGAGGATAAAGTGAAGAGAGAGGAGCGTGCCGATAACAACAAGTAGAGGAAGTAGAGGATTGGAGACCGACCCGCTTTCCCCCCCGCCCACGAGGGGCGGTCTTCCAGCGGGTTGCTCGGCCGAGACCAAGAGAATATATGTTAACAAAAAACAACAAAGTAGGGCTGACAAAAAGCAAGTCTTAAGAAAGCCGAACGGCAGAGTAAAGAAATTGCCATCAATGGCAGTGTGAAAATGAATGCCAAAAAGGCAGAGAGAAAACCGAGAAATGGTGACGAAATCGCTACCAAAAAAAAAAAAAAAAAAAAAAAAAAAAAAGAGAGAAAAAAAAGTCCATTCAATAATAGGAATGGAGGGCGAGGGAGATCCTTCCGGGAGACGAACTTCCGGACGAAACAAGCAAGCGAACTGAGGCAGGTGCCCAACGTCGCTCTGGAAGGGTGCCACATCCGTAAAGAGATGATCCGGCGTCCGCTGATGTGTCGTGCTACGGCATTGCGCCCTCAGTCTGCAGCTCTTTAACGGAAACACCGCAACATCTGAAGAACCATCTCACCGCTGGTCGGCTGCCACCCGCAAACCGACCATCAGCCGCCGTAGTAGGTCCAGAAAAACGTAGTCTTCTCTCCAGTCCGTCAGTGATTCAATACCAGTGTGCACTTCAGAAATAGTCAGATGGGACGACTTGGAAAAGTGTGAAGCTTCATCAACAGCATAACAACACGCTGTTGATGTCATGCTGTTCACATCACGCTGTAGTAAGACTACAGCGTGAAGAAAGATCGTAGAAAAACATCTAGTCTAGTGTGACTAAGACGCAACAAGTCCCTGTCCCGAGAACAGAGTAGCAGAACTCAGCCGGCGGCCCCGAATTCACAAAACCTCGGCAGCCTTCCGCACTCGTCCCCGTCGCCGAAACCTGTTACGGAGCTCTTAGGACAACCTGACTTGGGCTTACACACCCACTGGTCCTTTTCTCTTCCTAAAATTCATTTTAAAGAATTCTAATAAATTAAATGCATGGTTAAAGATTATTTTTTTCTTTATATCTGCTTTTAGATGCTTCAACTCTGAAGGGTGGGCGTAGCCAGATAAGGGTGTCTCAAATTAAAAAAAGATTTCAATAACAAATTTACAAAACGAATGCAGTTAAAAAAAGCGCTAAAATAAGAAATATTGAATAAAGGATTTGATAAACTTTAATAACATTAATGTGCCCAGTAAATAATATATTTTGTAAAGTACTGAAATCTGCCTCTCTTAATCTCTTTATTCTATTTTACAGTACTGTTTTATCTCTTCAATGCACATCTCTGTGAAGAATACCCATGGTAATTTGCGATACATTAACAGATCCTTATTTGGTTATTACTCCCATAAAATTAGCTCAGTGAGCTTTTTCCGTAGTCTTATATTTGTTCAAATTGCAAAGCTATTTATTATAATCAAGGCCATATCCAGGAGGACTGGTATAAGGGTCACCCCCCTCCTCCCGAAATTCAAATTTTTGTGGAAAAAATTGTAATTATAAAGTCTTTTTGTAATTTTTTTTTATTTTTCCACTGTTTGTACTCTTCCCGAATACTTTTTTTCTCCCGAATTGACTGACTGACTGACTGAGGGGTATACAATGGAGTACCTGCACTCGAGGTGCTTATCTCCAGTATGTGGAAGGATCAATGAGTTCTTTGATCTTGTGTTTAAATAGAAGCCCTAAGCATGGCGGGCGTTAGTTCAATCAATCAGATAGTCGATGCAGTTGTCAGTGGAGGATGGCGAGAGAGGCCATGGGCCTTTTTCTGTTCATTGGGAGCGTCGGATCGTAATCCGGTAACTCAGCCACAGTTTCATTCGGTAAGTTTCTGTTCCTTGAATAGAACCGTTGTGATAGTTTGTGCACAGTTTTTTTTGAAGGTTGCGATCTTGAGGTCCCGTCGAATAGTCTGGTTAGACAGGAAATGGTGTCCGTGTCTGATGGATCTTAATATGGTGCTTTGACGTCGTTCAAGAATGCTGAGGTTGGATTTAACCGTGTTTCCAGACCCAGCGACCCGGGGCAGAGCGTGAAGAATAGCGGTGGCGTCACTATGATCGCATGAAATAGGAACTCTTGCTAGATACTTTTGGAGGGACTAGCGTGGTCTATGATGGATGTGAGACTTTATGTCTGGAGACTTTGCTGTTGAAAATGAGAGGATGAAGACGGCGGAAGGCGGCCGTCATTTTGTTTCTGGCATCAGTGATATGCGCTTTCCAAGTTAGATTCTTATCTAACGTAACACCAAGGTATTTGGCTTTACTAGTCCAGTCGATGGGATTATCGTCGATCATAATTCTAGAAGGTGGTAGCCTATTTGAAAAGTAGATTGCCTGGCATTTGTCAACATTGAGTGTGATGTGCCATTTGGCAGTCCATTGCAGGATGAGATTAAGGTGGTGTTGAATTGTTTTTTGTAACGTGGTCTTGTAGGTCGATCGGCCGATAATAGCCGTGTCGTCCGCGAATAATGCTAAAGTTGTATGTTCGCTTTGTGGAATATCGTTGGCATAAATATTGAATAATGTGGGTCCAAGTATGGATCCTTGGAGGACCCCGCTTGAGATGGGCTGCTCGTCAGAGAGGGCATTGTCAACCCGGACGACGAATCTGCGGTTTTGTAAGTAGTTATGAATGAGCTTAATGAGGCTATCGAGGAACCGTAGTTCGATAAGTTTGAAAATCAGTCCGTCATGCCAAACCTTGTCGAAGGCTTTGGCAAAGTCCAGTAGTACGATGGCTGTGTGCTCCTTGCTGATGTACGCGTCTGAAATATTTTCAATCACCCTGTGCAATTGGTGGACGGTACTATGTTTTGCGCGGAATCCGTACTGTTCGGGGATCATGATTTGAGCGTCGATGATGTGTCTGTTCAGTCTGTTGAGTATGACCCTTTCAGTAATCTTCCCAATACTGCTGAGGAGACTGATGGGTCTGTAGGAACTAGCTACAGTATGGTCCTGGCCCGGCTTTGGAATTGGGCACACTATGGAGGTCTTCCAGGCGTCCGGGAAGTGCTGGTGTCGGAGTACATTGTTAACTAGCGAAGTGATGGCAAACAGTATTTTAGCGGGGATGTTGCGGAGCATGGTATTGTTTACCAGTCAATTCCGGGGCATTTTTTAACTTGTAGCCCTTTTATGATAGTGGCAACTTCGGAGGGAAGAGCCGGAGTGATAGTAGACGTTGGAGGTGAAGTGGCAAAATTAGAGACAGTCCTTTGCACTTCAGTTGACCAACTGTTGGTGAGATCAATGTTGACGCTAAATTGGGTCGCGTAGGTTTTAGCGAGGATGTTGTCTTTTTCAGTGTTCTTGAATCATATGAGTTACCGTTTTTCAGAGGTGGCATCTCAGATTTTTTGGTGGTAAGTTTTTTGATGGCATGCCACACCGTTTTGTCTTCTGCATTCAGGTTGGTAAGATAGTTCGTCCACTCTTGATTTTTGTGAGCGTGTATAGCTCGCTTGACTTGCGCACAGAGCTGGTTGTATCTGGTTCTGTCCCGTGGGTCACGAGATCTTTGGTAATACTTCCTGGCGTTGTTTCGCTGTTTGATAAGGCTTCGGATTTCCGCAGGAAGGTAGAAGGATATATTGTTAATCTTTCTGGAGGACTTTTGGTAAGCTTGAATTATGTTGTCCGTGATTGTCTTGGCTTTCATTTCTATGTCCGTCACACTGGATGCGTACGACATAATTATGGGTGCGTCAATGAGTGACTCCGTATACTTGATCCAGTTGGTGATTGTCCTTATAGGATAGTTTAAGTCGATGTCAACATTAATTTCAAATGCAATCGGCAGGTGATCCGAGCTAAAGATGTCGAAAGTCCGACAAGTTGGGGTTTGTGGTAAGTTATGCAGTGCGAAGTCAATAGTCGAATGTCCAGTGATGTGACCGCTGGAATCGGTGGTGTAATGCGTGGGTGTGGGTGGGAAAGACATCCTAAATTTGCAGTCAATGAGCAGCTTGAGGAGCTTGTTCCCGTTTGGGCAGTTCTTTTTGCCATTCCAGGCACAGTGGTGGGCATTAAAGTCTCCGACCACTATGCTGTTCTTGTGGTGAGTAAGGAGAGTCCGTAGGTCGCTCTCGGGAAATGGTTTACCATGTCTTCTGTAAGCCGACGTAAGTAGTATGTCAGCCTTGTTGCCGTGAATAATAATGGAGTTTGCCTCTAGGCAGCTGAGTTGGTTGGTGTAGGCACTGTGGGGAATCGAGTTCTTAATGTAGATAGTAGTTCCTCCCTGTGCTATACCGGGATTATCTCTATCGTTTCGGTATAGTGTATAGTTGGCTATTTTGTAGGAGAAAGTTTTTCTAAACCGGGTTTCCTGTATGCAAACAGCGTCGAAGTCTCCGTTAGCCAGAAAGTGACGAAGTTCGTCTATCTTCCCGTGCAAGCCATTTGCGTTCCAGTTGTTCCGAAACCTCCGGCTGGGGGTCCGGCCTTTGGCTGAAAATTTAGTAGTTTATATATTATTCCAGTCCGAACCTCCGGGCTGGGGGTCAGTCACGGCAGTTTGGCTGAAATTTAGAGGTTTATTCCAGGCGTTGGTTTTTGGAGCAGGAGCCGGGATAAACTGTTGGAGTTTACTGTTGACTTTTTTGGCTATTGTGTTGTTAGGTTGTCTCGTGTCGGTAATTGCTTTGGGGTGTTTGTTTCTGTTTTCGGGGTTTTTGGGACACCCACGATAGTTGGCCACGTGGCCGCCACCGCAATTTACACACTTCACGGGATCTTTCCCCTTAGTAGGGCAGTTGCGAAACAAATGGTCGCCCGCGCATTTCAGGCACTTGGGAGTGAGATAGCATGTTAATGAGGAGTGGCCGTAGCTTTGGCATTTATAGCACTGTTTGACGGCCCTCCCTCTGAATGATTCGACCCGGATCTTGAGGTATCCGTAGTCCGTTATGTTGTATATGTCCTCTACGTTGGGTGTTCGTTCGAGGTCGATAATGCAGTTGGGAAGCAATTCTTTAGTCTTATTACTTCTCATGAAGCTAATATTGATGGGCTTGAATTTGTTGTCTTGTAGGAATTCTACAATTTCTTGAGTGGGGGTGGAGCAAGAGTATCCCTTTAACAACAACTTTGAGGGGACGCTCTTTCTTCGGGTCAGTAGTCTGGAAGCCGATTTGGTTGTCTTTAAAGTATGATTGTACTTCACGTAGCTTGGAGTCGTCTTTCAGCTGCAGGAGGAAGAGGTCTCCTGTTAGTTTGGATTCCACTCTGTATCCTAGAATTTTAGATAAATTCTCTAGGTGCTTGCCGTAGTCTGTGTTCTTGAGCTCGCAGAAGACACGGTGCTTGGTGCTTTTAGTAGTGTTGGTGGCGAGCTTAAAGCCGGTGTTGTCATTTGTGGTGACGTTGCTTTCCTTGTTTTTGTTCAGATTGGTTGACAGTCCGCATTGGTGGTCGTGATAGGTGGTTCGTGACTGGGGACCTCGGGGAAGGCCTCCATGGTGGTTGTGTCGAATTGTTCTGTCTGATTCTCATTTTCTGTATTTTCAGTTACGTCCATACAAGGACTGTTTGGTGGTTGAGTTTCCTCAGTTATTTTCCCATCGTTGTGCGGGTGTTTTTTCAATAAGTCTGTGTCCTCATCATCAGTAAGCTTGCGCTTGGGATTACCGCGTATGCGAACATGCGGGGTGATGGTGTAATCAATTCCGTATTTTTGCAACAAGTTGATAGGTTGCCTTACGGCGTAGTAGTGCAAAAACCCGGGCTGTGGATCAACAGTTCAATGGAGGGTTGCGCAATTATGTCTAGTATTGAGTCAGCTATTTCCGCACTGTACTAGTTATTTAGATCGTCGTAAAAGCGGAGAAAATCAAGGTACAATTCGTAGTGTGGATTGTTATCCTTGTTGTCGCGTTGACTGAATGTATGCACATAGTTCATAGATGGGTGGTGCTTGTTCCCTGGCATTCTCATGGGTGACAATAGTACGCACTCAGTCAGAATGAGAAGAGTACACGTTGCAAAATAGTCCTTACAAGTGTAAGTGAGGCTGGAAGGACATGACAAAATAGTCCTAGTAAGTGGCAAAGTATAATCCTTGCACGTGGTGAATCACGTTGTAAACAATGTCCTTAAAGGTCCAGGCACGTGGCAAATAGGGCTAAAAATAGACCTAGCACGTGGGAAAAGTAATCCGAGCACGTGGTGAAACACGTTGTAAATAATGTCCTTACAGGTGCAGGAGAGGCTGGTTGTACGTGACAGAAATAAACCTAGCACTTGGCAGAGTTATTCTTGCACGTGGCGGCGTAGTGAAGTCTGGCTCGCACGAATGTGTGGATAGCAGAAAAGGAAAGAGTGTATGTAAAAAGCAGAAAAGGGGGGGGGCCGAGGCGCCGACTTGTTGCCTATGTGACCGCAACGTTCCTTTGGGCCTTTGCACGCTCACAAAAGGCTTAGAAGAACAATGCTGCGGAGGCGGTGCTAAACGCCCGGTCTAACCGAAAAAAAAGAAAAGATTGGTGACGGCAAGGAGAAATGCCGTGTCGATGAACGTAGAGATGACAGCGCTTCTTCGAGCAGGATCCACGTGCTTGACTGGGATCTTCAAAACAGCCGAGCTTGAGATGAACGAACCCACGAGGTGAGACTGGTACATCAGGCGTGCGTCCTCTCTCAACGTTGATCGGGTATTGCATTGATCGGGTAATCGGTGATCGCCAATGGTAATCAGTGGTACCAGATTGGGTAATCAGTGATCGCCACTGATTATGGAAAGTGGAGAGCGCTTCTGCTAAGCTTACTAATATGCCTAAATTAAATGCAAAATGCTTAATTTTAATAGCTTCAAAATTCCATTATGGCTCCATTTTCTCCTGTTTTCTTAATTACATTGAAGAAGACAATCTAATTAGTACTTCATACAAAATATACGCGTGGATATAATAATCTTTTAATAATGTAAAGGAAAATGCGAAGTTTTATGAAATGAAGGAGTACATTAGAATAAAGTTAAGGTATATTAAATACTGCTTAGATTTTAGGTGTTCATCATTTAACGAAGTAGGTGTTTTACAATTTAAAATAGCTAGATGTCTAGACATACGAGAAAAATATTAAAGAAACTTGAAGAAACAACTGGTACGCAAGGAAAAAAAGTAATATAATGTAATGCATTACCATGATGAAAGAAAAGCAAAAACCTCTCTTCTAAAATTTCCTAAAATATAAGAAAATACTTGTTTCAACCAAAGATTTAAGTAGAAAAGCAACAAAAAGAATTACAATGTCATCCTTTAAAGACAATTTAAACTGTTTGAAAGAAAAATCAATCTAGAGAAGTTTATCTTCAAAAACGAATTTTACTTTCTAAATAAAGCTTTTAATTTCATGATTATTTTTTTTTTATATTTAAGAATATTCTTTATGCGTAACGTTTTATAAATAGCGGTATTGAAATTTAGAGTTTAAAAAAAAATTGATGAAATAATTCGGAATTATTTTTTAAATGATATACTGTCCTATTACAATACATATAAATGAATAAATAATGAATTTTGAATTAAAACCAATTAACCAACCAATAAAACGGGCTTAAATTGTCTTGTTGGAAAAAAGAATTGACAAAACGATAAGCCAGCAGTAGAGATTTTGGCATGTTTATGCCTTTAAAAATTTAAGAATTGCTTTTAAAAGTAATTTATTTAAAGAATGAGATAAGAAAAAAGAAATGAATAAGATACTCTAGCTCTGAATTAATAAAAGATTTTATAAGATTTTATTAATTCAGATTTAATGCTTTTAAGCTGGAATTTATCTATAAAATACATTTTTGTAAAAGTATCAAGGTATGTTTGGTGATAAATCCTACCACGTCGATATACTATCAAATAAGCATTAAAATGAGTACTAAACGGACTTTGTTTTGTTGATATTATAAAAATTTTGCAAAACGCTGGAATTTTCCTGCATTATTCAATAGAGATTCAATAGTCACTGAAACACAGCCAATTTATAGACAATCAAATGCATACTTCACTTTTTTTCTTACTATAATAATAATCAAAAGTTCCATTTCTTTACTGCAACATTTCGCTCATGGCAACCCTAAAACATTGCCAATCTCCAGGTTTTCAAGGATTACGTGTCAAATTTAACCCTTTGAGGCGCAACCCTTTCCCAATGCTGAAAAAAGGGCAGCCGTTGTCATCGCTCAACTTAACTACCTGCAAGATGGCGGACGATCGAAACGTTCATCGCGTGCCACAGATCTAGAGACCCTTTTTTGACCACAGCCGTTGCCATCGCTCGACTTAACTACCAGAAAGATGGCGGACGATCGAAACGTTCATCGCGTGCCACAGATCTAGAGACCCTTTTTTGAGGACAGCTGGCTGTGCCGCACAGCCAGCTGCGTGAAAAAAGGGTATCTAGATTTGTGGCACGCGATGAACGTTTTGATCGTCCGCCATCTTGCTGGTAGTTAAGTCGAGCGATGGCAACGGCTGCCCTGTTTTCAGCATTGGGCAATCTGTCCAGCTGTTCTCGCGTTCTTCCATTTTTCAGCAGATGTCAGTGCTGTTAAAAATAATCGTGACAATTTTTTTTACGGGAAATGACGTGCTAAATAGTAAAGGATTCTCGCGGAGCTATGTCACGCGCAAGTATTTTCATAGAAATCAAATCTATTCTTCGTGACTGGCAACAGTCAAAACGTCAGAGTTTGGTGTCATAACGGCGAGGACACCGCGCGTTAAAGGGTTAAGATCTGTTGTTGGGATGATGTTTTCTTGAGAGCTGTGTACAAACGTTCTTTTAAATATATGTAAACTGTTCTGTGTAATTGTTTTTATAGATGTTTATTAAACTTTTTGGTTGGAATTCTGAGTGTCTCGTTATTTGAATGAAGACCTAGAGTTACAGAATTACATTAAATTTTAAAAATTGTACAATATTTCGTAAACCGTCATAACTCGACAAAAGAAAAACCTCCAAAAGAAGCTGGAGTTTAAAAGATGAAATAATTAAAACTTTGTAAAATAACACACGTAGAAAACTATGCATGTTTTTCGATCTATAAAATTCCGATCTTCTTCAGCAGCAGCAGACGTTCATATACAGACGGACTGGGGACTGAAAAAAAAAGGCATTTTATATTTTACCGTCCCTAGTCGAAATTTTTTCGATCGAAACACTTTTACAGTTTTATAAATACATTCCGTGTGTGTTATTTTACAAAACTATAATTATTTTAACAATTATAACTTGGTCCATTAGTTATAATGGAAATATATTCTACTTATTAAAAAAAAGTATCAGTATGATGCCCATTTCAGTACCGGTACTTACATATTTAAATTGTTTTGCCAGAAAAGTGATAAGCAACCGGATTAAGTCAAGTAAAAATACGGAAAAAACACTCAAAATACTGATGTTAAACGATAAAAAAAATGAAAACTTTGTGAAAGAAACACATATGAAATGTTACTTATAACACGATACGATGGTTTTGACCAAAAACTCTTTCAGTCTTCATCAGTCAAAGCTCATCGTCTGACTGAACAGAGGGAACTGAAAAAGATAAACAAACAAGCATGTTGCCACAGAGAAAAAAGATAAATCGAACAAAACAACGGTGTTTAAAGGTAATTGGAAAAAAGAAGATGGGATAAAAAGAAAAAAAAGAAGGACAAACAAAAATACATAAATAAATAATAATAACAATAATGAAGAGCAAAAAAGAACACAGGAACACAAACACACACGAAAAAGAAAAACAAAATAGAACAAACAAAAAATAAAAATAGCATACTTTTTTTTTATAAAAACAAGATAGCACATTATACATATCTTTTTTTAATTTATTTTTTTAATTAATTAGCACCAGAGTGCTATTAATTTCAACCTTGTTTTTTGTGTAGACACCATTTTGGTACAATTAGTGCATCGAGTCACTTTTGAAATAGGTTTGCCAGAAAATGTGAAGGGGGGGGGGTGTGGCAGGCGTTAATAAAATGTTGAAAGTCGCACAAGGTTTGCCATTTTTGATAAATGATCGCTAAACTATGTGACAAAACGCGACAATTTATTATAAATATATTTTGAGTATAGTTACAAAACGCCTGGCGAATATTGTAAAATAGTTTTAGTAGACGATTTAAATATAGATTTTAATTCCCAAGAAGTGTTTTATAGAACAGTGAAGACAAATACGATACACATCATAGATTATGATACACTTTCCAAATGGTATTTATAAAGGTGAAGTGTAGTTTGACTATGCCTGGCGAAAATTGTTAAACAGTTTTGGTAGGCGATTTTAATATAGATTTCTATGCCAAAGAAGAGTTTTATGGAACAAAGAAGGAAAACACGATACATGTATGGATTATGATGCTCACTCCAAAAAGTATTTAAAATGTCTACGAGATATAATTGGAATATGCGTATAGTTCGAATATGCCAGGTAAAGATTTTAAAACAGTATCAGTAGGCGATTTTAAGATAGATTTGGATTCCAAAGATGTGCTTTATGGTTCAAGAAAGAGTTGATTCCTATTTTAACGGCCCTACTTTCGCCAACCTAAAAATTCCCCGCACTTTGGCGAGCTTGGAAGTCATGGGTCTCTAGGAGTTATGCACAAGTTTCAACTCTCCCTAAACAACTACATAAAAACTAAAGTGAACAAATTAGTGATAAACGCACTAGTTAAGGAATTTGAAGACACTTAATTATTAAAACCACATTAATTGACAACCCAAAATAATTAAAAATGTAACGGAATGCTGTACTTACAGGTTGTTCCAAATCGCCATTTTAATTCTAAATTACGATTGCCACATAAATGCACAAAATCTTCATGGTTACTGTATATGTTTAATGATCGCCATCTTGGCGAGAGTTGAGGCGTTAAAGAAGGAACCAACCCAAGAGACAAAAACGGCACACTCATGGATTATGATGCACATTCGAAACAATATTTAAAACGGTAAAGTATAGATGTAATATACTTGGCGAAGATTGTACAATAGTTTTAACAGGCGATTTTAAGATAGATTTCGATTCCAAAGATGGGTTTTACAAAAAAGGAAGAAAAATACTGCTTACTCATGAGTAATGATACACTTTCCAACCTAATGGAATAAGGAAGAAAAATACGGACGACGCATAAATTATGATTGTCTTTTAATACATAGCACTTGGGTGCGTATTTAAAATCTGAAAGGGCTTCAGATTTTCTTCATTTTCTTTTTTTTTTATAATACGATTTTTGGTGGAAACGATCGTATCGTGTTATAAGTAACATTTTATGTGTGTTTTTTTCACAAAGTTTTTATTTATTTTATTAAGTACACATAGTTCGGAAATAGGATCCGCAACGAATATAGCAGTGAACCCCCTAACCGTTCACAATCTTTGCAGCTACCGTTAGACAATTTTCTTTAACTTCCGACCCGCCATACCTTGCCGCTAAACAGGAACCACTAGGCAGATTTTGAAAGCAGTTTTAATTCAGTTTTAAGCAAAATTAAGCAAAATTTGTTTAGAGTAGAGTCTTGGCTTACGCAAGGGATGCTTTCCAAAACTTCCTCGCTTAAGTGAAAATTCCGCGTTGTGAAATAGGGACTATAAACGACTTTTTGAAAAACATACACAGTTATTTTAGAAATACCCTTCAAACTGTTCTAAGCCATTAACTAACTATATATTACTGTTTCTCACATAAAGTAATGAATAAAACGAGGTTTAGATTGGGACGGTTTGGGTGCTTCCGCCGTCAGTGATGCTACGATGGATGAAATACCGTCAGTTGATTGGCTCTTATTCAGTAGCCAATCACGAAGATAATAGCTACTCCTCAATACCCGGACTTTTGTTAGAACTTCTAACTGTTAGCTCAAAATCTGGTGTTGCGGTCAAGGAGTCCGTGTTCTCGCTCAGATACGTTACTCGTGAAACACTCGTGTATTATCCTATTTGTGTAATATACATCGCTTTGTAGATTCGAGTCTTCTGTATATTGGAAAAAAAAACACTCAAAATACTGGTGTTAAACAATAAAGTAAATAAAAAACTTTGTAAAAACACACATAAGATGTTATAGGTAAGAGGATACGCACGTTTCAACCAAAAATTGTTTTGGCCTTCATCAGTCCAAGCCCTTCGTCGCAAGCAACACAGGGAACCCTGTGTTGCTTGCGACGAAGGGCTTGGACTGATGAAGGGCAAAACAAGTTTTGGTTGAAACGTGCGTATCCTCTTACCTATAACATCTTATGTGTGTTTTTTACAAAGTTTTTCATTTACTTTCCTCTGTATATTAGTTTGCATTTCACCGGCCCTCATGAGTGTTTTCCGATATTAATAAAATTTTATACCCATCGAATTTCGACAAAAATAAATTTACGTCACGGCTATTATTAGTATGAGTTATCTGCAAACACTTATACAAATGCCATTTCTAAAATTCATTTTTAAATTTAAAATAGCTTCGCCATTTCAAAGACCGTATATTTTAAATGCCACTGCATCAATTGCCATTTTTAACTCTTTAAAGTTGCACTTGGTAAAACAAGCACATTTTTTGTAAACTAAACTAATTACATATGTGAATACCAATTATTTTAAACTTTGCTTACTGTTTTAAGATTTTTATGTATGTAATTACTTTCTCAGTAAACAGCAATGTAATTAATTGCCTTTTCTGCCAGACATTTTTGAATGCCATAGAGCATTTTAAATAGCTTTTATTTTCTTAAGTTTTGAATATCTCTTTGCAGTGATTTAAAATACAATTAAAGTCTTCTGTAAGCAATTGTTTTCTAAATGCTTCAAAATAATAGCTCTAGTAGTTACTACGTTTGCTCAACATTTAATGGAAGCTCAAATAACATTTTAACCTTGTTTATGCAGCAAACAAAAAATAAATAAATACATTTATTAGGAAAATGTAGATTTTCATTTCGAAACAAACCAGATTACATTGCTTTGTTAATCTTTCTTAGTCCCAGTGACGCTAATTGGACTAGTAGCATTTACAAATGTTTTTCAGATTTCTTTTGTACTTGAAATATGTGTTTGTATGTTTCTTATTATAATGCAAGGTACTCCGTAATGTAATAAAAATTCAATTACAAATACATTTCAAATGTAAAAGAGATCTGAAAATCATTTGTGAATGTTGCAATTCCTATTGGCATATCTGCGACTGAAAAGGTTAAGAATACAATTAATTTTTTTTACCAATTCAACAGGCGTGAAGGAAAACAATTTTGTCACCAGAAAGGATACAGAGTACAAACAAACAAAGCAACTAACACAAATAGACAGAATAACAGCGGAACACTAAGCATAGTACAGAAGCACTAAAATCACAGTGTTAAACTGAATAAATGTTCTCTAGCCTCCCAATAGCGGGAGTCAGTGGCGTAGCCAGACATTTTTCATGGGGGGGGGAGGGTACTGCAACTCACGTAAGTGTATACGTGTGTGTGTTAACCCTTTGAGGTGCAACCCTTTCCCAATGCTGAAAAAAGGGCAGCCGTTGCCATCGCTCGACTTAACTACCAGCAAGATGGCGGACGATCCAAAAGTTCATCGCGTGCCACAGATCTAGAGACCCTTTTTTGACGCAGCTGTCGTACAGCCAGCAGCCCTTTTTTCAGCATTGGGCCATCTATCCGGCTGTTCTCGAATTCTTCCATTTTTCAGCAGATGTCAGTGCTGCTAAAAATAATCGTGACCATTTTTTGAAGGGAAATGACGTGCTAAAAAGTAAAGGATTCTCGGGGAGCTATGTCACCCACAACTATTTATATAGAAATCAAATCTACTCTTCGTGACTGGCAACTGACAAAACGTCACAGTTTGGTGTTTCCAGAGCGGGATCACTGCGCGTTAAAGGGATAAGGGAGTGAAGAATACACATTTTGTATTGCATAAAATTCCTCATGGGAGGGGGGGTGTTGTGACCCCTTATTCGCTCTCCTTGGCTACACCACTGGCGGGTGTAAAATGCTTCCAAGCTGAACAGAGAGGGAGTTGGTGAACAGTCATCACCAACTCGCCGCAGCAACGAGAGTATTAACACAGCACAGGGGCGCATCAGGAATATTAACTACGTATCTTAACCTTTTAACGCACAGTGTTCCCGCTCTGGGATCACCAAACTCTGACGTTTTGACTGTTGCCAGTCACGAAGAATAGGTTTGATTTCTATAAAAATAGTTGCGGGTGACATAGCTCCAACGAGAACCCCTTACATTTTAGCACGTCATTTCCCGTAAAAAAAAAATTGTCACGATTATTTTCATCATTCAGCAGCGCTGAAAGATGGAAGAATGCGAGAACAGCTGGATTGATTGCCGAATGCTGAAAAAAGGGCAGCCGTTGCCATCGCTCGACTTAACTTCTAGCAAGATGGCGGACGATCGAAACGTTCATCGCGAGCCCAGATCTAGAGACCCCTTTTTCTGACGACAGCTAGCTGTGCCCGCGCACAGCCAGTTGTCGTCAAAAAGGGCCTCTAGATCTGTGGCACGCGATGAACGTTTCGATCGTCCGCCATCTTGCTGGTAGTTAAGTCGAGCGATGGCAACGGCAGCCCTTTTTTCAGCATTGGGAAAGGATTGCGCCTCAAAGGGTTAAGTCTAAACGGATGTGTTAAAGATAGTCGTGCATAGTTGTCATTCGAAAATCAGCAGCTGTGCTGGAGGATTGTTGGTAGGATAGTCCGGAAACGGTGTTCTGTAGGATAGTCCAGAAGATTAAGGATTGTTGTACTCCAAAGTTTCTCTCTTGTTCTTTCTTTCAATTTGGATGTGTATAGGCAGAGT